>VZRJ01003720.1:115861-132386 GCA_013397565.1 Ptilonorhynchus violaceus
CTCCTTTTCTTCAGGCTAAACAACCCCAGCTCCCTCAGCCACTCCTCACAGGACTTGTGCTCCAGACCCTTCACCAGCCTTGCTGCTTTTCTCTGGACACATTCGAGCATCTCAACATCCTTCCTAAACTGGAGGGGCTGAGAACTGGACACAGCACTCAAGGCATGGCCTCACCCCTGCTGAGTACAGGGAGTACAGGCAGTACAATAGTGTGGTCCTGCTGGCCACACTATTGCTGATCCAGGCCAGGATGCCACAGGCCTTCTTGGCCACTTGGGCACACACTGGCTCATGTTCAGCCTGCTGTCAATCAGTACCCCCAGGTCCCTTTCTGCCTGGCCGCTGTCCAGCCACTCTGCCCCAGCCTATAGCACTGCAGGGGATTGTTGTGGTCAAAGTGCAGGACCCGGCACTTGGTCTTGTCAAACCTTGTTGGGATTCGGCCCATCAACCCAGCCTGTCCAGATCCCTCTGCAGAGCCCTCCTACCCTCCCAGCAGATCAACACTCACACCCAACTCAGTGTCATCTGCAAATTTGCTAATGGTAGAGTTGATCCCCTCATCCAGATCATTGGTAATGATATTAAACAGGACTGGGCCCAACACTGATCCCTGGGGGACACACTGGTGACTGATCACCAACTGGATGCAGCACTGTTCACTGCTACTCTCTGGGCCCGGCTGTTCAGCCGGTTCTTAACCCAGTAAAAGGTAGGTACACCAAATACCATGTTTCTGCTGGGCCTGCTGTGAATCAAATTAAGCTGTCTGCATGGTATGGTCTGAACTACTAACATTCACTGCTTAATCTTCATATGGGCCTTCAATTTCTTTTGGCACAGAAGAGCAGGACTACAAGTATTCTGACCCTGATGATGACAAGAGTAAACACCTAGTACAGTCTGTCATGATATGGATGGATATTCATCTTCTGTCCAGAGAAGCATGTGGTCTTACTGTAAGACATTTTGAAATATATTACAGAAGAGAGCTACTCTGCCCTTCCAGTTATTGTGATTTCTCACTAGCACTGTCAAAAAATAGAAATTACTTATTACAGCTAACTAAAAATTACTTTCATGAATATGAAATGAGCTAGAAAGACATGCACTGCAATGACCTTATCGATTAGCTCAAAATATTTTAGCATTTCACTTGTTCTAGCTCTCTTGTGTGTCTTTTAAGCTTCTGGTAGAAGTATTGCATTATACAGGATGCCATATAACATCACAACAAAAGCCCCATTTATGCCAATAAAGCAGGTGAAATTAATTACAGTAACAGAAATAAGTAAAAAAGCTCCATGAAATTATGTTAAAAAGTATACTTTTTTCAGCTTAAACCAAAGATTTTTTGGCCAAGAGCTTCTTTGAAAAGCAGTCTACTCATCTGCTCTCCTACATAGTCTCTTTTACTTACAGCATTTGTCTCTAAATGTTTAAAGTCCAAGCACCAGGAAAAAGCCCTTTGATTCTTCCTGCAGAACCAGATGTAAAGGTACACAAATAAAATCTTACCACTGGATGAAGCACCGAGTTGGCCAGAATGCGTCTCTCTTAGCAAGTCAGTCATGTTCACAAATCACAAAAATCTGCAAATGCAAATGTGTTTGTCAAAATATTTTTATTGGTTACACCTGCTTATGTTGAAGAGAAAGAGAATAAAATTCTATGAACCCCAGATAAATGAAATCTGTAGCCCTTCTCTTGTCCACTGATTTGGTCAGTTCACTAGAAGGCCACTAGATAGGTGAGGCAGGATTTTCCCTTGGTGCAGCCCTGCTGGCTGTCCCGAATCACCTCCCTGTCCTCCATGTGCCTTAGCACAGCTTCTAGGAGCATCTGTTCCATTATTTTCCCAGGCACAGAGGCGAGGCTGACAAGTCAGTTATTCCCAGGGTCCTCCTTTCTTCCCTTCTTAAAGATGGGTACCATGTTTCTTTTTCAATCACCTGGGACTTGCCCTGACTGCCATGACTTTTCTAGTATCATGAAGAGAGGCTTGGCACCTACCTCAGCCAGTTCATTCAGGACTCTGGGATGCATCTTGTCAGGTCCCATAGGGGTATGTATATTCAGGTTCCTTCAGGTGGTCACAAACCTGATCTTCTCTTACAGTGGATGAGACTTTGCTGTCCCGGTCCCCATCCTGTCATCCATCCACTTGAGGGTGTGGGAAGAGAGTTTCCCATTGATGACTGAGGCAAAAAAGTTGTTAAGTACCTCAGCCTTTTCCTTGTTGTTACCAGTTTAACAGCGTTGTTCATCAGAGTGGGTACCCCTTCAATGATCTTCCTTTTCTGGTTAATGTACTTGTAGAAGCCCTTCCTGTTATTCTTTGTGTCCCTTGCAAAGTTCAGTTCCAGCCTTGCCATGGCTTTCCTTACACTCACTCTACACAACTAAACTTTATACTCTTACCAGGTTATCTGTCCTTGTTTCCACTGCCTGTGCAATTGCTTCTTTTCCTTTGGTTTGACCAGCGGGTTCCTACTCAGCCATGCCAGTCTCTTGCCTTCNTGTTACCAGTTTAACAGCGTTGTTCATCAGAGTGGGTACCCCTTCAATGATCTTCCTTTTCTGGTTAATGTACTTGTAGAAGCCCTTCCTGTTATTCTTTGTGTCCCTTGCAAAGTTCAGTTCCAGCCTTGCCATGGCTTTCCTTACACTCACTCTACACAACTAAACTTTATACTCTTACCAGGTTATCTGTCCTTGTTTCCACTGCCTGTGCAATTGCTTCTTTTCCTTTGGTTTGACCAGCGGGTTCCTACTCAGCCATGCCAGTCTCTTGCCTTCCTTGCCCAATTTCTTGCTCCTGGGAATTGCTAGCTCCTGCACTCTATGAAGACTTCCTTAAAGACCTGTCAGCTGTGTGACACTCCCTTAGCCCTGAGGGCAGTCTCACAGGGATCCTATTGACTATCTCCTTGAAGAGCTGGAAGTTTGCTTTCCTAAACTTCAAGGGACACTTTAACTTTTCATTTTTAATTCTGTTTCTTTTTAAAAAACTCCTTAGTCAACTTGGGGTTTTGCCTCAGGTGACCCAAAACTGTGTATTCCNGCCATGCCAGTCTCTTGCCTTCCTTGCCCAATTTCTTGCTCCTGGGAATTGCTAGCTCCTGCACTCTATGAAGACTTCCTTAAAGACCTGTCAGCTGTGTGACACTCCCTTAGCCCTGAGGGCAGTCTCACAGGGATCCTATTGACTATCTCCTTGAAGAGCTGGAAGTTTGCTTTCCTAAACTTCAAGGGACACTTTAACTTTTCATTTTTAATTCTGTTTCTTTTTAAAAAACTCCTTAGTCAACTTGGGGTTTTGCCTCAGGTGACCCAAAACTGTGTATTCCATATTTCTTCTAGGTCTTCTGCTCTCCATGCAGTCTGATTTTACTGTCACTTTCAAATTTGACAACCTGGGAAATGGAACTTGTGTGTTTTACACCAGGTTCATGGAAGGAGGAAGATGAGGGTCCCTTTGGAAATGAGAAATGGACAGGTGTGAGCTCTCTTTTGCTCTCTGTGGGTTACTGAAGGGATTGCCTGGGGCAGATCTCTGAGGCGCAACCTGAGAACCTGCATTTCGCAGTCCTAAACTGTTCTGGACCTTTTTTGCCACTCTGGACTGCAAGACCCAGGGCCGCATCTTTTCAGTGCTCGGCGGGACTGTTTCTTTCCCCCTGCAATACAGGAGTGACTTGGAACTTCACCGACATTGACTGTGTCCATTTGGGCCAAAAAGAAGCGAGGAGGCTGACACCGTGCGGCCAGAGCTGCCCAGAAAACACCAGCACCCCCATCTGCCACCAGAACTGCTCTGGAAACTCCTTTTTTTGTTTTAGGGGGAAGGTTCTGCTGAGGAGGGGTTGAACCTGCAACTTGACGGGAAGTTTCTTCTTGTGTTTTTGTCAGCATTGGAGCCTTATGGACAAAGATGGAGTTTTTCCATTGCTTTGTCCCTGTCCCCCAGTGGTTGTTGTTTGGAGGGAGGGAGTTTCATAACTGTGGATGTTTGGTTGCTGTGTTGCTTTTCCTTTGTTCACTCTCTCTGTCACATAGTCCAGAGAAGTGAGCTTCTCTGCCATCTTGTCTTTGTCTTCTGGCTCACGTGGCCTGCTATGGAGCCACCATCTTGGGAGGAGGGGCTTCTCTGCCATCTTAGCAGGAGGGGCTTCTCCGCCATCTTGTTTTCCTTGTTCCCAGGGAGTCCACAAGACTCAGCACCTTTTTATCTTGTGGTTATTGCTGTTATCTTGGTTCTTGCTGTTTTTCTTCTGAGTAAACCGTTATATTTTCACTTCTATCTTCTTGCATTTGTCTGTCCTTATTGGTGAAAGGGAAGTGGTTAAAGCTAAAGGGGAGGTTGTTTTTGGAGTCTTTGCCTCTCAAAATTGTCTTAAACTAAGAGAGTTTTGTGGCAGACGAATTTGTTTGAGATTTGTGTTTTCAAATCACATGATTTATTATTATGAAGTTACATTACATACTTAAAAATCTCTGGTCTAATATACACATTTTACAGTATTCACAACTGAATGTTTTCCCAAAATATATGTTACTATTTAAATGTACATATTCTCCATAAAACAGAAAAAAAGACAAACTACAAGCTTACATCTCTTGATTCTATTTAAATATTTTAAACAACACACTGGCTCATTCACATAGCCAAAACAGTTTGGCAAATCAAAATGAAACAATTATTTCAAGTTAGACAAGTGGTGATTGTGTATATTTTAGTATATCTATCCAACTACAGATCTGGATAAATACTGTGACTGTTAAAAGAACAGTTGTAAACTAAAAACATTTTGTTCAACTGTACTGTTGCAATAAGAAATTCATTCATTTGCAAAACACTCTCAGCATTATTGAACATATAACATCTTAAAATCTTAGAAATTAATTAACACTCAAAGCAATTCTTTTATAGATAAAAAGATTGATTATGCATCAAGAGTGGTTTTCTTTTTCTTTTTTCTTATACAGATATGCACAAATATTTCTATGAGCCTTCAGTAGCTGATGTTACATGAATGACAAAGTCTGTCACAGCAAGCACACCTACATGTGTAACTCCTTATGCTTGCAGGGAGACTTCTCAGAGGGGACAGAGGTGCAGGATCACAGCCGGCCAGCCTGAGTTCACAGTGAAATCACACAGTCAGTGAAGGGCAAACACTCCACTTCTACCTGACCCTCCAGTCCCTAATAAACTTTCTGACCTCTGTTTTCTACGTGTTAGAAAAGTTCAAGGATTATTTTACATTACTTGTCTTACTTAAAATTGTACTGATTTGATGAGTTATGTTTTAGGTTTACATCACTATAGTGTGTTTGCATTAACTGTGTTATGTAAGATGTAATGGTGGGTTAATAGCAGGATAATTTCCCCATGGAAAAGAATTATGGCTTTGACCCTCCTGGAGTCAGAATAAAATGCTACAGGGATAAGAGACCTTATTATCGTTGACTCCCTAAATCCTACCATAACAGATGAACTGAAAAATAGCTTATGTGCTTTGGATAAATTTTTTATTCAACAAATTAACATGATCTAGAGTGGAGAGATATGTACATATTATCCTTTCTAAGACTTCTTTAGCTTTTATGTCACTGACAAATTTTTTTTTTTTTAACTGGATCAAGTATTTAATCATTTGATTTGTCTGGAATTTCATTTTAAAAGTCATTACTAAATCCATCAGGACCTACAGCTGCATTAGAGTGATTGAATATCCTTATAAAGTTCCCCTGTATTTGCCATCAGTTCTAATTATCGCAGTAAATGCACTGCAATGACAGTAAAAAATGGAACACATCAAAATGGTTATAAATGGTTTTGAAAACTTGAAAACATTCTTTTTGAATGAACGAAGTGTGGCTGTTGAAAGAGCCTTTAAAATTGCTATTTAAGAAGTCACTGAACCTCTTTTTGCTCAATTGTTAATTACATTATTAGAAATAATTGGGTTTTTTCTTTTCATTTTAAGGGATGGCTAAGACAGTTTACTCACCTTAGCATTTCATGAGTTTACTTCAGACTTTTTTGTGTTGTATACCTGCAATATTGAAAGGACTTCAAATAATTTAATAAGCTAATTACTTTTGAATGGGTCAGAATTACTTCCTGGTAATTCTTACTTCCTGGTAATTAACTTCCTGGGTAATTCACAATCAGATGCATTATTGCACTAAACTCCAGACTTTTGTTATAAGTTACATGTCAAGTGCTCCTTGAGGGTGTATCTTTTTAACATTTCTTTAATTCCCTTGCTTCATGGGTGACCTCAGGCCTGACATGCCTCATAAACCTTAGTCCTTATGATGAACATAGAGTTACTAATTTTTGCCTCCTCATTTCTGTGACATTTTTTACTGTAATACAAGGATCTTTTGTAAATGAATTAATTTCTTATGGCAACAGTTCTATGACTGCAATAGATTTTATCTTTATTCAGGGTGAACAGGAATTTCGACTGCTAGAGACTCACGGAGTGGGTGAGCTTGGCTGAAGATGCAACAGGCCAGTTTTCCAAAGGGTGAAGGGTTATTTAAAGGTTTCCAGTGGATTTTTCCTATTCAATTTGTTTTTAACAGTTTTGATTGAAATTTAACTTTGTCTCTGAGGAAGAAATACAAAACAAAAAGAAAGAATATCCTTACATTTCTCCAGGCCTTTTGATTTGGAAATTATTTTGTTTCCAGGCATCTTTATAAAGTTGTATTTGAGTGGTTCTGAAACACCTGAATACAAACTGCAAGAGGGGAAATTTAGGTTGGATATTATGAAAAATTCTTTACTGTGTGGGTGGTGAGACACTGGAATGGGTTGCCCAGGGACGTTGTGGATGCCCCATCCCTGGCAGTGTTCAAGGGCAGGTTGGATGGAGCTTTGAGCAACCTGGTCTCATGAGAGGTGTCCCTGCTCATGGCAGGGGTGGTTGGGACTAGATGATATTTAAGATTCCTTCCAACCCATACATTGTATGATTCAATGATTGTGTGATACCTCTGTGCAGTACGGCATAGTGATAAAGCAAAGTACATGTTTTTATTAAGCAAAACAAAGTAGTAAAGGGACACAAAGCAGAATGTGTTTGTATTTTGACTGCTGCAGGAGAGTGCTACTCTGTTCCCCCACTACCACCGCAGCTGTGGCCCGGCTTAGCCCCCACTGTTCCCTGCCCTCCAGCACGGTGTTTTGCAGCCTTACCCTTTCCCTTACCCTTCAGGGAACACTTTTCCAGTTTCTCCCACAACTCGGGGAGGCACCTGCACCATCACCTCTTTCCTCCTCAGGCCAGTCAGGGAGGGATGTTCACTGCATCCTTGAGTATTGCCTTGAATCGAGGACACACACCAAGGTTGCCAGGGAAACCTGAACCCAGGTATTCCTGAAGTCTGGGATGTTTTCCTGTGCCAAACCCTGCAGACTCCAGCCTGCCCTCACTCAGATTAATGTAGTTATCAGTGTGGAGGGTGGGGGCGGCCACACACAGTACCCCATGAGCCAGTTCCAGCTGGTTACAGCCCAATGTGCATGGTCCAGAGAGTTCCCAGTGGTTGCCACTGGCTTCTCAAGGGACAGATGCCAATATGTTGCTGTCCAAGTCAGCCATGCTGCAGCACCTTAGGGAGCAGGTATGGACAAAAGAGCAGAGAACAGTGTCTGGCCAGGGGTGTGGGGGGAGAAAAAGAGAGAGGGCAGAGGGGCACCAAGACCAGTGGAAGGGAAAAGGTGTTCTAGTATTTGCTTCTTCCGTTTCTGCTTCCCAGTTCCTGAATCAGGAATTAAAACCATTAATTAGCAATAAATTGTTAAATTACTCAAAGTTGGGTCTATTTTGCCCGTGACAGCAATTGGCAAACCATCTCCCTGCCTGAATCTCCACCCACGAGCTTCCTCACTCATGTTCCTGCAGTTTTCACCCACGTCCCGCTGTAGGTAGAGAGCAGCTGGGGGCTGGCGGTGAGGCTGGCAGCCAGACAGGCCCAACACGCCACAAACAAGAACCTCTTAACGTGAGTGACCTAACACCAGGGAAGAGATGCACTCCTTACACAAAGGATTTGCCACAGCTGTTGGGTTTCAACCCCGTTGTAAGGTTTCACCCCAGTCATTTGACAGAAGCATGAAGTTGAGGTTTTGCAGTCACCTGCAGGTGCCAGGGCAGGTTGTGCCCGAGGGGGTCACAACATCCCTGTCTCCTATGACCTGTAGCGTTTTTGGCTCTCTCCCCACTGAGATCCTCCTCTTCTCTCTGTCCGACGCTTTCTGCACATACTTATTGCGCCTGTCACATTTCCACATTCTTGCTCCAAACCACCCTCAGCTCTTTTTCCAGTCTCTGGTGTTTATACTTCCATTCTTCCTGTGCTGCTGCTTCTTTGACTTCCCTCAAGTTTGAATCTTTGTGCCCTATGCTACATGGATTCAGTAGCAAAGGCAATAAAACCACAGGAAAGACAATTCACAACAATTTTCAGCATTTTTAAATTTCCAGCAGTGCCTTTAAAAGCCTCTCTCAGGCTTTGTGATTCTTTTATACATGATTGAATACCACGCTCATTTCAGACAAAATGTGAATTTTTTTTTTTTGTTATGCACAAAAATGTTTTCACTCTATGAACTAAGGTAGATCTGTGATGAAATTAGGCTCCATTCTCATAAGGATGGTAAAATCACATTCCTGACAGGAAGGTGCTACTCCCACCAAATTTTGGTTCTCATTCTGAAGCATAAAAACACAGGAGCTTTGTGTTGAATCACTGTGAGAATTTTAAGAGTGGTTAGACAGCGCATTTCCTCTGATGTATTTTTGGAAATGGCTGAATCGTTTTGGTTCAAAATTCAATAAATGCAAAAAAGCCCAACAACCCTGCAAAGTAAAATAGTCTGAACAAAGACAACAAAAACCCCCCACATATGATTTGATCACAACCTCAGCTAAATTCTCATTATAGAAAACTTCAGTTTGAATGAGTGGAATTTTGCAAAATTATAAGCAGCCCAGACAGACTCTTATGATAATGAAAGTATTGGGCAACACTGCTACTAAAAGTGGATCACAATAAATATCCCTAATTTTGATTCATTTCTTAAAATGTTTGTGTTCGCAAAGCTTAGGCTGGGACAGTGATTCATGCAGGCAGCTTTTCTGTTAATGTATATGATGAGCTTTTTCAGTCTGAATACTTTTATCGTATCTCTGAGGTCTATGAATCAGTCCTTCTGCTATTATACTTATTAGTTACAGAAGAGATAAGTGTAATTGAGAAGCATAATCTTTCTACACTTAATAGATGAAGACAAATTTGCTTAAGCACTTCAAGTTTATTACATTATTGCCATATGTAATAAATGTGTAAATGTATATATGTAGTAAATATACAGGTTAGAAAGATGAAATGTCACATATACGAAGATAATTTTAAGCACAAACCCAAATATTTTGAGAGAGTTTCTTTGAAAACAGAAAATAACATTAAGAAGGTACATATTTGATCTGTGGTTGACATCAAAACTGCTGAATTATTAAATTAACTGTAGAAATTGCATTCCTACATTAAAATCTTGGCTTACTTAAAGAGACTTTATAATTTTCAAAATGTAATAATTATTATTATCATCATCATCATATATTTTTTTTTTCACATTTTGAAGGACATTTCTCTCATTTTTGCCTGAGAGAAAAACTTGTGTCCTTAATACGTATGGCAGTCTATGTGGGTTTACAGAATCTAGAAGAATCTCCTTGGATAGGAAGCCAAGACCAGCTGGGCAACAATGTCTATTATTTTCACAGCTAGCTGCCTCAGATTAGCTTCCTACATAAAATTAATCTTGTTTCAGATTTTTAAGTGGCTTTTAAGAATCCTTTATACATGTTTAGGAATCTGACTTCAGGCGTTTACTTTTTCAAGTGTTGCCTGCTACTTCTAATCTGAAACATAAGAATGAAATGTTTGAATTTTAAGCGAGCAAGGTTTGGATAAGTTGAGAGTTTCCTACATCCCTGTCAGTGGAGTTTTTATTTTAAACTGGCAGTTACTGGCATAAATAGCATTTAAATTTTGGCAGTAAATGAATCTAAGAATATGGATTTTCAACTTCAGCTCCCAAAACACTACTGTATTTATTTTTAGAACTAACTGTCCTAGGATGAAACTGCCAATCAAACAAATACAACATAGAATAAAAGTTGAAAAACCTATGCTTGAGATAATATTTTTAGCAAAATATACCAACGGCCATAGAATGGTACAGTTGATGTAATTAGTCTACCAAGCTACAGATGAAATAAAGGCCAAATTTTGATGTAGAATCTGATGAGTTTGTACTGCCTCTTATCTCATGCCATGCATAAAGCCTAGGCAAAAGTATGCAAGATCTGGAAGCCACACATCCCTCTTGACAGGAACAAGCTTCTAGTAGTGACAAAGTAAACAGAAAATTCAGGCACCTTTAGCAGACCTTCCAGTCATGTAAATGCTTATATCATAGTGAGGATGATTGTTAAAACAATCAATTACCTCCCTATTCAGACTCCTCCTGGAAAGACAGAACTCAGTTTTTATACATGGTGGGACACAAATATAGTCAACGAAAAAATAAGAGAATGAAGAAAGCTAAATCCCTATGTCATAATACTTTACTTCAAAAATGTGAGGTAGGCTGCAAAAGAGGTTACTTTTGCTATTAAAATCTTGCAAGTTAAAAAAAGAAAGCTAAAGCAATACTTAAAAAAAAAAATCCCTGCAACCCTTATTTTCCTAATTCTGATAGACAGAGTAAGTAAAAACTAGGTTTTGAATATTTTACTTTACACATGTGGTATTTATGCTAAAAATTGTATCCATCTTTTTAAGCATGTGATGTTTTCCTAGCTTAAGAGTCATGACATTTTGAGTTTGGGAGACTATTCTAGCTTTAATGGGAGAGAGATCAGAACAGAGTAAAACTCTGAATATTAATCCTGTTTACATGTACCACAGGGACTTAGTTTTTGCTCATTCTGTGAATAAGAATGTCTGCACAAACAATACCATTTAAATACTGTGGCACCGTTTTCAGTGCTCCCACACAATAGCTGATTTCTCAGAGAAAATCACAGCTTTTCCTCAAACACTGTGCCTGCTCTATTTAGGAACTGTGAAGCCTGGGATGAGGGCAGGCAGAGCTTAGAGAAACCTTGTGGGCTGCCTCAAACCTGTTTTTACCTCAGTTGTTGCCATAGAGCTTTGGAGAGTTTGACAATTCAGGACAATCACTGGATCTCATATTCGCTTTCCATTTTCATGTTGTTTTTCAAAGAGGTTCTGGATAACACTTGCTGAGGATTTCTTTCCACAAACTTTGTGGTCCATAATAACACTGTCAGCCACAGCCTTAAGGAAGGGATGCTGTATGGACTTGATGGCATCTAAACTTGTTCAGGGAAGTCCACTACTCTGGAATCTGGAAAATGCAGCATTTTTCAGGGTGCATTTCTCAGGGTGCATTTCTCAGGTGTGAATTAGGTTTACACCCGTTGAGCTAAAGATTAAAACATTGCTTCGGAGTGCTAAAAATAATGATCAGAATACACCACAGGATGCAGCCATGGTCTAGATTATATTTAGCTGTCCATAGCGATCTATGCCTCTCAGATCATGAGGCTGGCAACATAACCACAGTGCAGGTCTCAGAGCTTCCCCCTTCTCCCTGCTCTGTCTACAGCTGGCGTTTTGGTTATCTCTGATTTCCATCCTGAGTCTAGACCATCTCTTCCTGCCTATCTGTTCTTCATAAGACTGGTCTTCATAACACTCATGAATGGGCACTAGAATACTGCCATGATAAAGTGAGAAATTATCATCTTTCTACTTTTCTAGTTACAGCATTCTGAAGGAAAAGTGATAATCTTTGTTAAAATATGAGAAGCAACAGTTTTCCCATAGCTTTATGAGAGTCATGGCATTGACCTTGAATAATGCAGAATGTGAATTTGGTGAAAGACATCTTAGAAGGAGTAACCTTCCTGTTGTATGCCAGCTGGTAACAGGGTTGTGCCATGCTCTCACTGCTCTTCCCTGGGGCTGGTGTGTCAGTATATATCCTTGATATACAGATGTTGTGAAGGTGAGAGAGAAATAGTGGAAGGCTCCTTGCTCAAGGGTTATCCATCAAAAAATTGAGCAACTCTGCCAGCAGACTTCTACAGAAACTCCACACAACATGCTGGTAGTACACTTCTGTACCTGAAGTCAGATTAAAACAGTTTCTCTTCTATTTCTCCCTTCCAGCACACAGGCTTACAACCTCCCTGAATCTGCCTGAAACTGAAGGCGGGATTCTGATGTTTTGTAAGAGTGGTATAAACCCACAGTAACACCTGGAGCGAGAACTGACAAGGGGATCACCGGGTTGTGTTTCCCCATCTTCCTCTACAACCTCTCAGTGCTCTGTGATGTATGCTGTGTTGGGCAGCACTTTTTTTTTTTTTAACCTGAAAGTATCAGAAATGTGAATGTCAGAGTGTAAACATTTGCCAGTGGTTTCATCTAAGTGTGATTTTCTGAAGGTCTCCTGACAGTGATTCATGCAGTGCTCATGCAGGTCCTCAAGTGCCAGTAATCAGGGAAAAGTGTCTTTAGCAATTACACTATTTAGTCCAGATCACATCATCTCTAGCTGTCAAGATGGTGGCACTACTTGGTTTTGATAAAGGCACTTGCAGCAGGTGGAGGCCTACACTAGTTGTTATTACTGCCCTGGCAAAGACATTTTACATCTAGTAACATAGTCAATTAATAGATGAGATGTTTTATTTTTCACAGTTTTATTATATGTTCCACAGATTTGAACGGGATATTTCTGTTCATGCATATGCCTATTGTTGCTAGGATTTACAATGTAACATGACTAGCTTATTAATGCCTTTTGAGATGATCTGAATCTAATCAGCATGTTCAAATGCCCTTGCTTCATGCTCTGCAAGTGCTATGGAAAGTAAATCGTGCCTCACATTCGTTGTCAAAAAAGCTTTTTAATGGTAAGAGAGGGAGTTTTAGGACTGATTCTCTTAGGAAGGCACAAAGAGGGTTCTGCTTACTCTGAAGTATCCTAAGGTCTAAAGAGACTTTCAGAGATAAGAAAGGAACTCCAAACTATGCCATATGTTTGGTGGTACCTGCCCCAGTCCAGAGATGAGAGTTGTCAACATGCATGTTTTTATTCACTTCCAGCCTACCACTGCAGTTGGCATTGGTGAGTATTCCTGCCACTAACACCAGTGGGTTATACCCCACCAAATGAAAGCTTTTGAATTCCTCATCTTGGATACAGCTTGAGAGTGAATATGTAGCGATAAAACACATCACATAAAAACTGAATGTCATCTTTATAACCCTGTAATATGTATTCTCAATAAATCTGATTCCCAAGAAAAAGAACTCCGATTCCAGAGTTTACTGCTAGAGCTGGGAGGAGCACTTGCACAAAAGTACAAGTTCCTGTTTGCCCATTTTCTGGTAGTACTTCAGGTAGACAGGCTTGCTTTTTTTTCAGAGAAAAAAAGGCAGAAATATGAGTGAATGAACCTTCCCTTACAGAAGGAAGTGCACTAATGAAACATTTATACACCACCAGTGCAAAAGTCTAGAATTAAATATTGAAAGGCCTATTCGTATTACAATCTGCATTCAGGATTGGCACTAATTGGCAATGCTGTTGGCAGTCTCAACAGAGAGGGCAAGAACTGAGTAAGCATGGAGACTTATTCATCCAAAGAAGTGGTTCTTCCAGGTCAGGTTTAATGCACATTTACTATGCAGAAAGGGAAGCATAGTGCTGTTGTTCCTGATAGTGTAACTGTCTTATTTGGAAAGCCTTGCATTTGCCAGATCAGTCAGTCTTGCCTAGGGATTTTCTCAGGTGCTAACCCCACTGACAGTGTATTTTGAAAACTGTTTCTTACAGAAGTAGACTTTTGCCTAAATATTCAGAATCAAAGAGGAAGAAGAATATTCCAAGCAGTATAAAAAGAATTTGTTGGAACATTGCCTAGTTCAAAAAGAGCAATGATTTGAAGACAACTGATGTCATGAAACTGATGCAGTAGCTAATATAAAAGTTCTACTTTTTGTATTTGACTCATTAAAGCTGTAACATGGGACAGACATTTGCCCTGCTGAAATCATTGTCCCACCTCTTTTAATTTTGTCATGAGCTTCATAGTCTTCCTCTTCTCTGGTTTATTCATTACACTGCGGTGATGTTCACTTTTTTTGCCTGTCATTTTTACCTCGTATCTGCTCCTTTGATTCCCCACTATCATTTCTTGGTAAATACTCTGATTTTTTTCTTGAAGGGCCAATTACAAAGCCAATCATTATCTTATTTGTCTTTTCATGCTGTCTCATGCATAGCTATGATTTGCTGACAATTTTTTTCTGTACCTCTTCATGCCTTTTTCCAATGTTTCCCCTGTACCTGGTGATCTTGTGCCCAGTGGGCGACTGCTGTGTGTACTGAGGGAGGACAGAAAGGGAATATTGAGCTGATCAGGGGTTGGCTGTTTGTAAACATATGGGTGGAAAAAAGCGTGTAAATGAGTGAATGTATCCAAAGCTGAGCTGGCCACCCATAATAGCTGATGTTGAACCACTCTACACCCTTCTCTCCGTACTCTCCGCCAAATGAATCTAATGCATAACAGGAGCTGCTCAAAGCTTATTAAATATGGACATCTTCTCAACAAATGTTTTCAAAATGAGCTTCCCAAATCATGCCAGATATTCAGTGTTTTGCCACAAAGTACATCACTGATTTGTGATGGTGAAGTGCAACGAACAGTGCTTCTCCCAGGACAGAAAATGATGTAAGCTTCTATCTTTGCTGCTTTTAGCTTTAGCTCCCTTTTAGCAACTATAGGCAGCATAGCATCCCTCTTCTGTTCGTGTAAGATAATGTTAGCAGAGCACGTGATCTGGCATAGTCTATAGGCCAGAGCAGAACAATACTGTCACTTGTCTTCTGTAACTCTGGGGTGATATTATAAATTTTGAGTGCCTTCTTAGATTTCAATTTATGGCATAAATTAGAACAGTTCAGTGACTATTCTAATACATTCCTCGCTGCCCCCAGATTACAGGGGCTGTTCTGGCAGCTGATAATAACTGAAGTGTAGAAGTGCTTTGGCTAAGCTCTATTTTTTCCAGTCTCATCTCTGGCAGCAAGAGAAAGAAGTGACAAAGACCTGCAGCGTTGCTTTTCACCACCTGGCAATTTTCTTATACATTGTGAAGAATAGGTAGAAAATTAAGCAAGTTGTTCTGCTATGAGAGTGACACTAAACTAGAAGCAGATTCTGACAGAAAAAGGTTAGGTTTAATAGCAAGGACTCAAGAATTATGAATAAATCCAGGTTTCGGAGATATAAGAACTCATGTGCAGAACCTGGAGTACCGAGGAGGAACTCTTTTCACTGGTTAGTTAAAAGTATTAGAATTAGATTTGGGGTAGTATATGTGTGTAATTAATTTAGCCAAAATCAGTTTTTGTCTTTCTGTGCATATCTCATCTTTCCTTATGATTAAATGTTGGTATAGGCAAATTTCTGGGTCAAACTCTGTCTCTAGTGACTATTATAATCCTCTTCCACAATAAGTTAACTTTTAAAGGTCTGATCTAAATACTGACAAGAAACCACAAAGAGCTATCAGCATTCTTACAACCTAATATCCAGCATTAATAGCTCGCTCTAAACAGAGGACTGAGATCTGAAGAATTTTATATTGTTTTTTTTCCTTCCACTATTAACCTGATAATACATATAGTTGTCATAATAATAGTAATTTTAAAAGTATTTTGGCTGGGGTTTTTTTTGTCCATTTACCATCTGGGAATACTGGATAAACTGGTAAAATTAGAAATCTGAAAAAAGTGGAGACTTGAATTCTGGTTCCTATTTTCATTAACTATGTACTGTGTTAATTACAGCACATCAATAACTGGTCTGAGCTCACATTTCCCCTTCTCTGAAATGGAGAACACAGCTACTTTGTAGTGATGCTGTGGGACTTTCTTCATTACAAAAGCTCTCAGTCTGTTTTGATTTCACAATTGGATTAACCCAGGGTCCAGGTAGAAGCAAATAAAGCTCTGGTACATATTATTATATATTTATATATAGTATTGGCACATTAGATGAGGACTTATGTCCTCAGGACAAAAAAAAAAAAAAAGAATGTTTTCAAAAAAATATTTAAAAGAGTATTTTTAAAATTGACAGGTTAACTTGGTTTAGAAGCCATTTAAGTCCTAAAAGATGAAGGCGTTGTCCAGGAAGATTTGCAAAAGCTTTCAGGTGCCTAACTTCTGTGATCTGCTTTGGACTGAAAGCTTGGTCACAAATCCCAATGTCGATGCCTTTTTCCAAGTCAAACACCCAAAGGGACTTCTGTTTGCTGCAAGATCATAACTAGGCGTCTGTAGCCTTTTGCAAAAGATACGAAGACGGCACAATTGCTGCCATAAACT
>VZRJ01003720.1:133132-166128 GCA_013397565.1 Ptilonorhynchus violaceus
GGCTAAACCCGAGGCGTTCTTGTTTCTGCTCCGCCGGCTCTAACCCTTCTGGCTCCCGATAATTCGGAGTTGCGGGGGATTTGTGATTTTTTCTTTCTGGAAGGCTTGTTTTTTTTTTTTCCTAGCGTGTCACCTTTGGATAGCGCTGCTCCAAAGCAAACTCTTTAATGTCAGAAGGAAGTGATGGGCAAGCTCCTAAACTACAGTAATCCTCTTGTGAGAGCTCATGACAGGCTGTGGATCATGGAGGAGCTCTGTGGGTGATAGATCTGTAGCGTGATACGCGTGTTCCCTTTCTTCTCCTGATCTAGCAGCAATACCTTCTAACGGCACTCTTAAAACAACACCCCCAGTATGTTACAGTAAAATGCCCCTTTTATGTCTGAGAGGGATTTTTAAAAATTATTTCTTTCTTGTTTTATTATTCACACTGCTTAAATCTATTTCATGCCATGACCCCCAACCAAGTGCATTGTTCTGTCTGACTGCTGCTTTACTTTGCTGTGGTACATCCTCTCTTGTGTGTCTTATGTCTTTTGTTGTGGTCAAACTTTTTAATTTGCTCTTAGGTGATGTTTCTTTATTCTGTGCGTTTATGCAGCTGGATGTGCAAAGGTTTTTTTAAGAAAAAACATTTGAGAAATTGCGTTTCTGGAGGAATTTCCGTTAAGCTGGCTGAAGTTATTTTCGACTAGTTAAGCTGTGGTTGTCAGGAATGTTTCCCTCTGCAGTAGTGGCTGTTCATGTAGCTCTTGTTTCCCCCTCTTTTCCCGATGCCTCCTCTGTTAAATTGATACAATTGGTAGGACAGCATGGTGAATTGGAATGAAATATACCTTTCTGTATCCTCCCCCTTTTTTTTTTCTTAAATACTCAGACCAGATTCCTTGCTTCTTTTGACTGCATGAGCCTACAAAGAGTGGAATGTATTTGCAGCAGAATGCATTTATGGTAGAAGTAGCATGAATGTGGATATATCCACATCATTTCGTTTTAATATATATAGATGTGAACTTGCTTTTTTTCACTGAAGTGAGTAGGAGCTCCGTAGCTGCTGTTAGCATGGAGCGCACTGCTAGGTGATTAATATCCTGCTTCTCGGCAGGAATGGTACGTGTGGACTTGGGGTTGTGCTTACCGCAATTCTGTGGTGTCTAGATGGTTTAGTGCTCAGTTGGTAAGCTTGCATCATACCGTGTAGAATAGCGTTCAGTTAGCTGAACTCAGAGCTGCTGGCAGACCAGTGAACCTGGTAGAGGCTCATTATTTCTGTGTGTGCTTTGGAGATGAATTATAGGCTTCTTTTGAGTTGACAGTATAGAGAGGATAAGCCCCAAAATAACTCAACATTTCATTCATTGGAATTTTGAAAGTCTGTACAGGCAATCTGATACCTCGCCAGCAGTTAGTGGTACTAGAAGATAGCAGCATAAACTCATGTTGATGCTGTGGGAGAGTTTGCTTAGAATATGCAGCCTTATTCTCTCCCCTTTATTACCTGAAACCAGACTTCTTTTGCCTGTTTTATGTGCTTTGATTTTGCCCATCCTTCTGTTTTGGTGTAGCCAGTGCTTGCAGCTGAATTTATGCCTACCTGCAAAACCATCTAAAATCAATCCGTGTAATAATTTTTTTTGTGCAAAGCCACCACAGTGCATTAGAGTGCAGAGATAAATGAATGTATGTTAATTTAAAACTGGGAGAGCATCTGTTCACATTGAAATCTTTAAGGACAGTGGAAAAAGGCAAGGCTAAGGTCCAAGATATACATAGAGATGATTTCAGGCTTTCTTTATGTGCCACCTGCTGAAAGTATCACATTTAGGGAAGTGCGTGAAGATACTGTTTTCACATTGACATCCTATTTAATTACAGTCAAATAATGAAAGTGTTGATGTTCTCTGCCATGTTCTGTTTCTGAGTTCTTTTAGTTATATGGATCCCCAGTGCTTGATCCTGTGCTTGCAGGTTTCATTTCTCTTCTTGCCCTGTCCTTGTTCCTGTTGCCAGCATAGCAGAATTGAATCTGTTGTCACAGCTGTTTGGTATCCTTCAGACAGCAGTGAAACGGGTTGTCCTGCTACCTGTAGTTTTACTTTAGCTGTCAGTAAATTCTTCAAAGCCATGACATGTAAAATGTTTTCAAACTAAATAAATGGGAAACTAGAAAACATGCATATTTTGCCATACACATTACTATTTCATGTGGTATTTCAGTAGAACTATTTCTTCTGTGGCATTGTCTAAGACATACTTGACAACTTGGACCGGTCTTCTGGACTTCTTTGGACTGAACAGCCCCAGTGGCTTGCATCTTCCCTAGAGAATGTTTCCAGATATCTGATCGTTCGCATTGCTGTCCTGTGTACTCTTTCCAGATGGTCACATCTTGAAGCATGATGTCAAAAACCAGGATGTCATACTCAGATTTATGCCTTGCCAGATCTGCTAGAGCAGAGAGATTATTTCAGAGGTCTCTCAAGCAGTGTTGTTTTTTATGTAGCCCAAACTGCTAATTTGCAGTATGTAGTTATAAGTTTTATGTCTTTTTCTGAAGACTGATATGAACATTTCTACTCTACAAGAAAGAGTGGTTGGTCTCCCCAGCTCAGTGAAGGAAAATGAATGCTATTATCTAGAGTAGGTCAGCTTATTTTGTGTTCAGAAATTAAACTGTAGAACTGAAAGCATGAAAACTCCTCTTCTGAGTGTCATTAACTCTGAAAGAGTTAATTCCTGGAGGCGAACAGGGAAGGAAGGGGTGGGAAGAGAAGGTACATCACTTTTTTTTTCTTCCCTCTTGTCATTACTTCATCCTACAGTTGTATAAACTTCACCTTAACCCCCCCCAAAATACCTGAAGAAAAGCAGTCTCTCGTTTCATGTAAGCAAGAAGTAATAGTTTACAAGATTATAGCCATCAGCTTCCGAAGTGTTTTTGATGTTTTACTTTGAGATCTTAGACACATGAGAATTAAATATGGGTTTAACACTAACTTCATCTGAGAAGTGCTTTGTTTTTGAAACATCTGTGCATTGAAGTGCTGTGGATAGCAAGCACATAAACACAAATGAATTCAAGCAGATTATTTGCCTGCGCACTTCTGAGGTGAGTGGCTAACTGCTGACAGCAGGCAGGATGGGATTGCATGCTGAAGGGCACTCAAGGCAGATATTACATAGATGATAGGTCACTGCATTCCTAATGCTATTGTGGTCGTCTAGTTTTTTTAGTTATTCCATATTCTCTTCAGAACTCTCTTTGCTGGAAAGAGTGTGTTCTAGACTGTCAAGATAGGACTTGAGACTGGGCAACAGTATGTTTTCTGTTGTAGTCTGTCTGCTTCTGCTGTCTGTGAACAGTCAATACTGGACTGGCGTTATGGGAACAGGGATAAATGCAAAAAACTTCAGGATTCTCCCCATTTTCCTTTCTGTTGCATTTTTGTCTTGTCTACACTAGTTTTCCTTTTGGCAAAAAAGTGACTATGAACAGGAAACATGTTTTGTGACATTTGTTGAGGCAAATGGTGCCAAGTGTCATTGGCTGCAGTAGTTTCTATCGTTCAGAATGGTTTACAAGTCTTTCAGTTCAGCATGAGATATGCTTTTTTTGATGGTGGCTTTCAAGTCTTGGTCAGTGTTTTACTGGATAGGTGAAAGCTCACTTGGGTTAACCTTGTTTCTTAAAAAGCGGATGAAGGCAAGCTATGGATTCCTTGCCTACATCAGTATTCTCAAGGATCTGAAGGTTAAATTGTGTGTCTTGGAGTTGTCTGTCTTTTCCGTCATCTTTCTACAAACCTTGTTACAGCAACTATACATTGCTTACCAAAGCAGAGTAACAAGCCAGGAAGCATCAGAATTCTTTCAGAGAGAATCATACTTTGCTGTATAGCACAGCTGTCTCAGTCTGAAATGGATCCAAAAACTTCTGAACCTGCCAGTGTCTTCTGAATTACCATAGTGAGTTTTCTTTATTATTCTAGATGCTTAAGAAAACCCCTTAAACAAAACCACCCACAAAAAATGGGGAGAAAGTATGGTATTTGGTTCTCAAATAATTCCAGTTCTTGCTCTGTAAATTGAATTTTTGGCACTGAAGCGTCTATTTCAGTTGAGGTGATGAGCGACACGAAAAGACAAGATTTCTCATGAAAAGTGTCCATTGACCTTTGAAGTTGATTATTGTACTTTTTGTCCTACTGTCTAGTTAGTGTGTATTGTCTATTAAAAAAATACCTCACTGCCCAGAGTGAGTACAAAACCTGTTTCTGTTGTGGCTAGCTCTTCTCCTGAGTCTGCTTTCTTGCTGTCCATGTCGCAATCTGTTGCAACTTCAGGAGGACCGTATGGTGAGAATTAATTACTGTGAAGCTGAGATTTTGTCATGAAAGTATTCATAGCAAGGTGAATTCTGTGGTACAGAATGTATTGTTCTAGAAAACTGCTCTTTCACACATTTGTCCTTTAACATATGCCTACTAGAGAGCTACAGTCCCTTCAGCATTACAGATTATGTGCCAGATCTTCACTCCAACAAAATTGTAGTGTAGTTTGGGAGAGGGGTGGAAATCAAAATACTTTGGGGTAAAGTAAACAGTGTGTGAAGTGATGGCTATGTTTACATGTGCATCTATTTGTAATGGAGATGGTCGTAGTTCTGGCAAAACGTCACTGTGACCTAGCTAGAGGCAATGTTTTTGTTACTTTTTTCACTCCTGCTTGTGCTGCTGCAGAAGTAAGCATGGGACATGCTTAGACTATTTGGGAGATGCCATAGATTTTTCTTCTAACAATTTCAGACTTTCTTGTCTCTAAAAGTGATGGATTCTTCCCTGTTGTAGCACACCTGAATGATAGGCCTACCTAAAGATGAATAGCATAATTGCTAGAGTGTGATCTTTAGTTCATACTAAAGAACAGTAATGGCATCAAAAATGTATTCTTGTCAGGGTTAAAATGATTGTGATGGGATTAAATAAAACACTCATCTAGTCCAGAGCAGCTGCAGAACTGTTACTGTGTCTCGTCAGCCAGACTAACAGCATTGCTTTGGGTTTTTAGATATGTTTGTGGCAAGTTACCTATAAAGTGAAGTATTTGACAATTTAAGTAAGTAGGGTGTCTCCAGAGTCATGTAAAACATTTTATTGATTTGCTTTTAGTATGAAAAAAATGTATGTTTTTCTACTGCTTTAAATGTTTTCTATGCAGGATAGGCCTTTAAAGGTGCATGCTGCTACGTACCCTTATCTCAGAAATCCTCTGGGACATGGAGAGACACATGGTTGAGGACTTAATCTAAAACAGCCATGTGCTGTCACCTGAGAGATTGAGAATATCTGTACAATGGTAGCGTTTGCAGCTCTCTGGAGCTTCTTTTCAAGAATTTGGTGGGTATAAATAAGCCTATGACCAGAGCATGTATCTTTCTGCTCAATTGGAATAAGTGAGAACTGAAGAAGCAGGATCATACATTGAGTTGCATATCTGATTTTTTGTGCCAGAACTATTTAGATACTTAAACTTCTTCTGGAAAGAGGAACTGATAATTACAGTCCTCAAAATCTGAACAGTTTGCAAAAATGGCTGAGAGGGCCTTTTGCACCCTATAGATTTTTCAGACTGGTGGATATAGTCCTGAGGTTAATCTTCGGAATCCCTTAGTGTCTGTATGTCCAACTGTGAAATCAAATGTAAGGAAACATCTTTTTTGAAAAGCTGCAGCTCTGTAGAAGGACTGCAGCCTAAGTCCAGCGTAGTCTGCTGCCTTTGACTGTGTTGGCTAGATGTAAGCAGCTATGAACTGAGTGTTGGTAAACATAACAGTGTGTCTTACTCTTGTACTGTGAGGAAGCTCTGTACAATGTGGCTACTTTACTAACAGTAACAGCTTGTGTAAAGTTGAGTTTACAAAAAGGGATGAGAGAGTCCTAAGTCTTGAGGCATAAAATACAAGCATGGCCAAGCACAGTGTAAATGAGAGGATCCTTGAGCTAGCAAGCTGAGCAGCTAGGTAGCATTTTACTGCAACAATTCATGTAATAGGGTAGCTTGCCTCTTGGTTTTGTTGCAAATTATGCACTCTGTCTGCCACTCCTAGAGCACAACTGTGCTTCAGGATTGCAGTACTGAAGCATTAATACATGTCGAGTACTTGGTTTCTGATCCTGCTGGTTTTGTTACCTGGAGCTGGCAAACATTAACCAGCAATGCTTTTCTGTACAAGGCATGAAAAAAAGATATTTACCCTTGTTTTAGAAGCAGAAATCTGAAATGCAGAACTGGGAGACTTAAGAAAATGGACACAAAGACTCTGATAAGATTAATAGTCTGAACTGAGTCCTTAAAGTTTTCTGCTGAATCTTCCTTAAGTAAAATTGCTCTGACACCAGGCTGGGGGTTTTCTCTTAAATCCATTAAGAGAAAGCAGATGCCTGTTTTTAAAAACTTCAGTAACACAGGGTCTGCCTGTTCTGCCACTGGGTTGGGAACTGACCTTCTCAGACTTTTTCTTCAGAGAAATACCAGTCTTCTCAACAGTTTATTCAACAGTGAAAGAGGAAAGGAGGAAGAAAATATTTTTGTTTCTAGTTTGTTTTTTTTGTTGTTGTTGGTTTTTGGTGTGGTACTGAGCACAGCAGTGTTCTAGCTTGTGTTGGGAGCTTCTCAGTGTTACGGTATCACCATCAGTACTGAGCCATTGCTAATCTCCTTTAAGAACAGTGATGTGGGCTTGAAATAATCTGCGGTCTAAAACACACAACGTCCTACCCCCAAATTTTATAACTTGTTGCTTCAGCCTTCAGATTTTTGTTTTTTTTTTTTTTTTCAGTTTTTCTCTTGCAGCTGTGGAGTTTAAAATTCTTTTTGAAACTTTATAATAGTTGGGTGGTGGTGTTGAGTTTTAAGATCTATGACTTGTGAGAGATTGGTGCTTAAAGTGATGAAAAGCTGGTAGCTCTTTTTGCTGTGATAGAGTGGAAGCAAAATTTGAGGACAAGGTAGCTGAAAAGGTAAGAAACATGGGGGAGTGGTAGCAAACGAGCTGTGCTTTGAAATCAAGCCAGGAACCTGTCTTAGCTTTTGGTTTAGTGAGCTATATAAGGTTTTACTTACACTTCCTATGAGAAAGAGATGCTCTCATCAAACTTTCTGGCTAAAAGACTGTCTGGCTCCAGCCAGGGAAGAGGGATGAATATCTTGCCCTCCTGTACAAATGTAACTTAGCTGATGAAGTTGCACTGTTCAGAATTGAGCTACAGGTATGTCAAGGATTAAAGTTCAGGTGTTCAGCTGTATAAACAGCCTGGCTGCCCTTGCCACAGGTTTCTTTACTGAGTACCTTAAATTTCAAGTGGGAACCAGGGATGAATGCAAGACTTTTTTCTTAACTGATAACATGTACAGTCTTGAACTAGAAAAGAAAACTGGGTTTTTCTTGCCTTTGTGATCAAACAGCTCTGGAAGTGACTTTCAGGAGAAGCAAAGAAACCCAACTGCAAAAGAAGCTACAAAAAGCCTGTTCTGAAATTATTAAGTGTGTGTGAAAAGAACTGATTATAGGGTGGGAACTTGTATAGCCAAGAGAGATGTATTCACTGTTGGCCTGGCAGAGAAACTTCTGTATTAGATTAATTTTGCAGTGTTTTATTGTAACAATATATATCTCAATATATCCCTTTAATATTTCTTTATCTATTTTAAATATATATTTATATATTTTTATTTTTTAAGGGGCGGTGTGTCTGTAGCAAGTGACAAACTTCCTTTGTGAGGCCATGCTGCCATGCTAGTGGGACTGTTTAATTAATTGCACTTGGACTATTAATGATCCCATTGTTTTTAATAGCTTTGCAATCCTGAGGAAAAGAGCTGTGGGTGAATGAAGCAGATGAACTACTGCACTAAACTGCTAATTTGATTTTCATTGTTACCTCAGGAAGCTTTTACTAGAACATGACAATGCTGTAGCTATGGCTCAGTGGATGCTTTCATGTAAAGCTGTTATTCAGGCCATACAACAAAAATGTCTCAGATGACTTTCATACTGTGTTTCAGATTTTGTGCCTAGTACATGGCAGGGAAGGGCAGGGCGAATTGTACCTGCTGTATTTTGTTCCGTGCTAGCTAACAGAATAGATTGTTTACAAAAGGTCGAAGGGAAATCCTTTTGCTCAGCTGGGTCTTTATAGCTCTGATGAGTAGCTGGGCTAATGTAAAGCTTCTGGGTGTGTTTTAACTTGTTATCTGTGGTTTCTTCCCCCTTCCCATTTGTTCAAATACTGGTGATGTTAACACATTACCCTACTGAAGGACGTGTTCCAAAGTTAAAGATGTCATTGATTTCCTTGGAGCAGCTCTGCAACAAGCAGAGTACTGCATATTGAATTTGCTGTATGTACATTTAGAAAATGCAGTTCTAAGTAACAGACTGATTAGCTGAAGCAGCAAGGAGATAACCTTGGGCATATTCGCCATTGCAGAGCAGTGACAGTCGTTGACTTGCTTGAGTTTCATTGAGTTCCTGACTGTACTGAACCACTGACCTTGTATTGGAATCATGGTGTGGATTCAGGGTTGCTGAGTTCTTCTGAGAGCGTGTAAATACACTCACACTGAGTATGTGTTAAGGTAGTTGCATGGAGCAACAAAAGATATGTAAATGTGTAGATGTAGTCCTTAGGGATGTGGTTTAGTAGTGCACTTGATAGGCTGGATTAGTGGTTGAAGTCTGTGATCTTTCCCAACTTCAGTGATTCTGTGGTTCTATGAAAGAAGACGTGAATTAAAGAATAGTCATACTGGTTTACAATACTATCACTGTACTGAATATTACCTTCCCTCCTGGCAACTGTTTTTGTGGTCTGCCCTGGTTTGCTTCCACCCAAACTTAGCATGCATATTTTTAAGCTCTCATCAGAGGTAGTAACTAGGGACTGAAAACGGAAGCAACTGAGACTTCAAGGGTTACATTCAGATGGCAGTGGTCCTACAGTTAAAGTAGGATACGGGTGTGAGAGGAGGAGGAGGAGAGATACTCAGTTAAAGTGTAATGAGGGACGCTAGGGGAAAACATTCTCCATGGTGCTCAATAATTTTTATGCTTCTGATGGTATTAGGATTGTGTTAACAGGACCATTGGATACAAATGGAAGGAAAAAATGTGTTAAAAATATGCAGAAACTTAAAGCCATACTATCAGGCACTTTAGGTGTAAACTTATTTGAGACTGAGAAAAAACACATCTGAACTTGGTATGTTGGTAACCACTCAAATAGCAGAGAGGTGCAAGCCTTGCTGTTATAGCTCTGCATTACCTCACCAGCACTCTTCCCAAGAGAGCAGATGTGCCAGAAGCTGGCATTATATACCTTGTGCACAACAGAGGAGTAGCCTCACACTTACACATGCCCTGGTGACTTACAAGCAGGCAGAGACAGGTTTTATGGCAGTGGGAGGTAGAGCACTTTAATTCCAGGAGTGCTTTCCCAATAAGACGCTCATAAGTAGTGTGGTTTTTTTTACATTAAATTAAGAAAAAGTAAATTGCAGAAACTGCAGATGACAAATGTAGATATATTAAATCATAGATCTGTCAGTGGAAAACAAAGACAGAACTGGAATTAGCAAGCTAAACATCTCTGGGCTTTACTCCAGGACAAGTTTGGAATGTTTTTCAAGGTATGAGTGTGCTAGTATCTTGCCTATATCTAGTTGCAGTTATTGAAATCTTCCATGTTTTTTAAATTTCTTTAAAACAAGTAAAACCTGCTGCTGTTACAAAATAAAATTAATGCTAGTGATGTTGTAATGAAATCAGTGGTTTTCCTTTTATTCTTGCCTTTTGGGAGCTTCAGTAGCTTGTGTTGCAGAAAAGTTATTTTGATATTAAAACTTCGTGTGAAAAGCTTCTGGAAAAAGGATCCTGCAGTTGTTTAAGGAGCCTTATATGAAGGTAGACTTTCTGCAGGTATCTTGTTCCTACAAAACAAACGAGGAAACAGAATTAGCAAGTACCACAAAGCAATTGTAATGGATTTGTGGTGTGAAATGTTGTTGAGGACGATGTACACATTATATGTATTTTGGGGGAAATGACTTCAGATCAACACTAGTGTGATCCCAAGGGTTGATGATGTGGTACACTGCCAATTGTACAGGAGCCTAGGTATGCTTCAGGGTTTGTTAGAGGGTGATAGGATCCTTGCTGACTTGGTTATTGATGGTGTTGCCCCCAGATCTGCTACCTAAAGTTTGTGGTTGGTGCTTAGCCAGGTTTTTCTAGTAAGTGTTGAGCTTCAGGCGGCAGTTGATTCATGCACTGTTTTTTCTGGATAAGATTAAGCTGAATGTGTCTGCAAGAGCTGCAGTTGCAGCTTCGGTTATACTGTAAACACGAAATCATTTCAGTTGAAATTTCTGACTGGGTGTGGTGTTTTTCATTAGTCATGAATCCCTCTGTCTTCATTGGCTATTATTGAGGTAATATTCTTTCACAAGAGAATTAACAGGTGGCTAGTGTGTTAATCCTGTACTGTTTAGATTTGAGTTTGGTAATCCACCTCCTAGATGTCTTTCCTGTCTGAGGCTGTTTTTATCTGCCTTAATTTTTTTGAATAGGAACTTTCTTCCTACACGTGGTTAGTCTTTGGCAGCTTTTTCCATGTATTTAGGTATGGTTGGTTTTAGATAGATTTGCACGTTTCCTAGGAGACAAAGCAATAGCACTCTGCATGATTTTAATGCTTAAAGAGGTTGTACATACATAAACAAACATGGAAATGTACATAGTCTTCCCTATACTTTAACAGGTGTGGACAAGTAGAATGGCTTGGTCTTTTTTCATTTCTGATGGTGCTGGTAACAGATGCCTCCTGCAGTTTGGTATTGGTAGCGGTGCAATGTCTCCACTTGTTTGGATAGTCCAGGTAAAGCTAGTTAAGCTGCTTCAATAAATCTATGGGCAAAAGACATTCTTATAACAACAGATAGTTGTTTACTCTAGATATAAAGCTAGATCCTAAGATTTAAGGACTCCCCTGAAACCATACTGTTTTATGTGTGTAGGATAGTTAGTCTTCAGAGTATTAATGATACTTATGTACTAGAAATCTTCATAATAAGCCTTTTTTTCTTTTTTTTTTATATTACAGAGTGTGTATTGACAAACATTTATATGAAAATGTATGGCATGGCTACATTCATTTCCTTTAGTGCTTGGACAGTTATGACTCTTTTCTTCCTGCAAGATTTCTATAAGCATATACTTTAAAGATCCAAATAATATAAGTAAAAGTATGTGTGTGGAAATTGACTTTGAAGGGTTTTTTCCTACAGACATAGCAGTTAAAATAATTCTGGTGATGGCATTTCCAGGAGATGTAGAAGGCGGCCTTTTGAAGTGCTTTGAGTTGTGTCCTGTACATTGGCAATCGCTTCAGCACAGCTCCTAAGTGTTTGCAGTTGTAGCACATCTCTACATAGCTAACCACTGAAGCACTTGGAGAGCTTTTATTATAAGACTTTATCAAAACTGTCATTGTCTTGTTTACTTTATTGTACTCGCCATGCACGCTCAAGTGTTCTTGCATATTGGTTCTTACTCAAGTGTTTTTTTGTGGTTGTGTGGACACAAAATATAAGGTCACGTAAAATATCATGAGGCAAACACAGTGTTGGATGAAGGTTACACGGGCGAGTTGAGCCTTTGTTGCTTGGCTCTTGGTTCCACATAGATGTACTGCTGCTATTTTTGAGGCTTTTTTGTATCTGGCTGCAATTGTCAGAAGGAATCGAGTTCTGTTTTTCCTCTCTCCTTTCCTGTCCAGTGCTGTTAGTGACTGAAGGGTGTCTTTGCAGAGTTTGTTCTTGATGGCCAGGGGCCCAGTTTGCTGGGAGTGTCTATAAACTAAAATAAAATTCTCTCTTGCCTGGCAAAATGGTGAGCTGCCTGCCTTCCCCAGCTCTCTAAATCTGGAATACAGGTTTGGGGCTCAGGAGCACCTGTGTAAATCCATTGTGTTCAGTGAGCTTCGGTAAGTGTCTTTTCTCATGAAGCCCTTCTCGTGTGCCTTCCAGAAGTGCAGTTGTACTGGGTGTGAGTGGCCGGGCGCTGGCAGCAGGAGGCTGCAGGGGTGCCCTCTGGGAGGAGCGGGGCGAAAGTGTGAGGAGGGAGTGGCGGAGAGGAGTTGTTATGGTGTGACTCCAGTGTCCATTCCCAATCCCCTCCACTGGCTGTGAGGGAAGAGGTAGTGAAGTTGGAAATGAAGGAGTGAAATTGAGCTTTGAGGAAGCTTTTAATTAGTGTTTTTTTCTCATTAGCCAGTTAACTTCCCCCAAGTTGAACCTGTTCTGTCTCTCATGGTAATTGATAAAGGATGTCTCTGTCTGTGTCTTCACTCATGAACTTCTCTGTCTTATTTTCTCCTGTGTCTTGGTGAGAGGGAGAGTGAGGGAGTGGCTGAGTTGGTGTCTGGCAGCTGACCAAGGCCTCTACAGTTCGTAGTTCATGTATATATTGCATTCAAAAACTATCTAAAAAGGAAATTGTTTGAAAAACATTGTTACATGCATTTAGGAAGATGTAGCTCCATGCACTTTTAGCTGACACTGGTTGGCAGCTGAACCTCTGCTCAGTTTGCAAATATATTTTTTTTTCTTTCCTGAATGCATCTCTATAAGCTTATGCTGGGTTTACGGTTAAATGCATTTAATGCTTCTTATATCACCTTTGGTAACTGGTACTGGGCTCTTGGTTTCTCAGCTAGAAACTTATTTTTTCAATAAACACACCCGGTGGTCTGGCCATGTAACAATGTCAAGAAATTAATTCAAACTTACAGTAATATCTGCATTTCTTACAAATAGTAGAGTTGAAAGAAGGTAATATCTTGTCTGAAGAGCAGTTGGAAATGGCCATTGATGTTAGTTTCCAGATGATACCCAGTAGTGCCATCAAAATATGGTGTGAGTCCATAAGTGTTTTGTTATTTGCCACAAGTATGCGGTCATGTTGCTTCTCCCTTAGGGAAGAGTTGTGCATGATTTCTTTATGCAACAGCATTTTTAGAGGATCACCTAAGTTATGTGTAAAATGTTTGTCTGGCTTTGCCCCTGAAGTCCCTGAATGCATATAGGGAAGTGGGTACTACTGTTGCTTTTGTAGAGCTGAACTTAAGTGGGTTCAGGTATGGAACTTTAACAGATATCCCTGTAGCACTACAGGGTATGTGAGTCTGTCAGTTGTCATCTTGTAAGAACAAAAATCTGTCATTTGAAAACTGCTAAGTGTAAGCATTAATACTTATACTGATTTCATAATACAGAGTTACATCTGAACTGTGTGCATCTCCAAAGTGGGTTTACTGTGAAAAGTTAAGCCTGTTCAGTTTTTTTTAGGGAGAAGGTAAAATACTACTATACCTCTGTAAGGTAGAATACTTAAATGAGAGCTCGAAAAAATGTGATTATCCATCACAATCTCCCAGTTATTACTGCAGCCTCACTGCTGCCTGTTGGTTCATCTCGGTAAAACTGTAGCTTCCTTTTCTACTACAAGGGGACAAGATTATGTAGTAAATGGGGTGAGTTGAGAGGTCTTTAAAAATCAAATCACTATTTGTGGTGTACCCTTTTATTTCAACAAATTCTTGTAAAAACGTTGAATTTGTCTGAGGTGGACGTTATAAGTGTCTTAAGAGTAGGAGTATGTGGCAGGGGAACATATTTTTAATTAAAACTTTTTTTACAGTAATTTTAGCTTTATGAGGGAAGATTGCCAAGAAAAAGCCTTTAGTGTGGCGGAAGTTGAGGGTTTGCCTGTTCTGAAGCTGAATTCACTGGTTGTGTTATTGTCAAGGGTTTAAACGTTTTTGTCTTCTTGAATCAAACAGCCTCTTTAATAAATATTTGTTTATGAGTTTAGGATTTGAGTTGCATGGAGGCTGGAATCATGGTGTAATTTTATGTGGAAGACTGAGAATGCCTAGTTGGGTTAAGGTGTTTTGTTCTCTCAACAGGTGCACTCTTTGGAAGGGTACAAGAAAGCTGTCCCTTTTTCCGTTGTTCTCTTGATCATAAATTGCCTTTCTGCAGGACGGCAAGGGCAGGTTTGAAAGAATGTTGCAGCGCTAAGTTAAGGAACCTGCAGTGCGGGACTGGTGTTGAGGTTACCTGTGGTGGTGTGCAGCATGCTGGCCTGAGGTTGTCCAGGTTGATGGCTCGGTTCCATGTTTATGTGGCATGATGAATATATGTGGCCATGCACCTGGCGTTGTGATTTGCTGCCTTTGTTTTGTTACCCTATGCCTGGCTTCAGCCTCAAGCACTTACTAGCGTGGCTGATTTATCGGCTGTATTGTAGCCCTGGTATAGGTTTAAGACTGTACAGAATTGGTTTTGTAGACATAGCTTTTTTTCTTCCCTGTATTTTTAGTCTGTTTTCTCCATGCTAGTTGTTGCTCCTTTTATTTTCATTGGGCCACCAATACTTGTTTCTTTAGAAGAATTATGTAAGTTATTTTCTAAGCAGTAAAATTATTTTAATGAGTCTTGAATTGCAGAGGTGTGTGTGTTCAGTTGGATGCTGAAGTTGGTTGTCCTTATTTAAAAGATAATTGTACAGGTGAAGAGTTTTTACAAATAAAGCAAGGGTAGCTTAACTACTTAAAAGCAGCAGAAGAAAAAGAATAGCTGGCTTTTCTGCACTGACTTAATTTAGTGATTTCCATGAACATGGCTAGTTTATCTGTGATGTCAGTTGCAAGTTCTTACATACATACCCAGAAAGCAGATCTTTGAGTGAAAGAAACGCTGAAGCTAGCAGACATTTTGCCTTCAAACTGTTTAAAGCTGTGAGTCTGTGTGGTTGTATGAGCAATCTGAAAAAAAGTGAAGCATGGGAGTCTGATAGGGGTTGTGGGTTTAGCTTTTTTGGGGGTTATTTGTTTTCGGGGCTTTTTTGATTAATTTTTGGAGTACCTTTTGTACTGTGTAATTACTTTCCAGGATGTGGATTAACATATCACTTTATGTGATATTTATATTAGTCATTTCATCTGCTAAAGACCTGCCATGCATAGAAGTCTTTTCAAAGAGGCATTACAGTTCTAGTGAGACCTTGTTCATTCTCCTGTAGTCTCACAGTCTGAATCAAAACACTTTCTCCTTTCTCCTTTCTCCTTTCCTAGCCGTGGTTTTGCTGTCTGCAGACCAAGGAGGAATCTATTTATTTTCTGTATTCACTGTGCTAGAAGAGGATGGTGAATTTTGAATGCAAGTCAGTCAAGTTTTAGTTCTTGGTAACGATACAGATATTGAAATCTCTGCTGCTGTTTTTTTCTTCTGACAAATTATGCTTTCATTGAAAATAGGGCATAGGAGAGCAAAAGGAAGCTACTGGTAAAATTTTGCTGACAGCTGGTAACTATTTTTCTTTCGTTAATGCAGTTGAGGAAGGCTCCTGAGAGAAGGGCCAGTTGGTACTAATGTCTAAATGCAAGTTACAAATGTTTTAGCATACCAGTAACTGTCTTGATAATGTAAGGATAGAGTGCTATCGAGAGTAAGAACAATGTATAGTAAAAAAATCTTGTGTGCTTTTAAAAGCCCACGGCATGAGTGATATTATGCTGACCCTAAACAGGGTCATTGTTGTGCTGCTCCTTCCAGAACCTGCTGAAGTAACCTTTGCTACTGCTGATTATCAGTACTCTGGTATAGCTGCTATTTTGGGTTTCAGTTACTTGAAGATTATTTACTATTGTCACTGTTTTTTGACTGCAATAAGTAAAGAGAATAGGGGAAAAAATCAGTCCATTTTATGTGACCTAACTGCAGGAATTCCCAAAATTCTTTTGCAAGGATTGTTGACTAGACATCTGTGCAGTGGCTTCAAGACTTTCAGAAGAAAGGAAAAGCTGTTTGGACAGTTTCATCTGCCCAAGCTGGTTTTAGTTGAGGAGATCCTTTGGTTATTTGAGATATTGGGTATCTTTCAAGCCAACAGCTGAACTGAAGGTTATTCCAGGAACTTCTCTTTTGCATTGAAAAGCGAATACCTGTAGAAGAAGAAGCAGAAAAAAAGAGACTGCTTATAAAAATTTCTTAGATTGATTACCTTGCCAAATTTAGTCTCACCGTTTCAGAAGGTATATTGATGTCCATTGAAGGAAAGCTTTTGCTTTTCTTCCTTGTATTTCTGCTCCCTGCTTGCCCGAACACATTAGTTTCCTTTTTCGGTTGTCTTTATTCAGTATCCTTAGTTTAAGACTTGGCAGTATGTACGTCACATGAGGTTTTGGGTGGTGGTACTTGTTTCCTTATGTTATGTTCCATCCTTCTTAAAGGGAAGTGTATGGCTGTGTTATGACCTGACATGAGGGGACAGCCACCACCTCACTCACCCTTGCCAATAATACTCTTCAGCAATCCACTGAAGGTCAGTGTCCTTTCCCCACCACCTCTGGGGGTTGGTTGAACTTATTACCGGAAGAAAACCTGCACTAGGCTTGGACCACACTGATCACTCCACCACATTGAAGGGATCCTGTCTGTGATGCCAATGAAATGTTACAACCTGCTGCAGAAGGCAAAGGTAACCCAGGTTCTTATTAATTCACCTCTTGGGGTGGATTAGAGTGAAATGACTCTAAATGATTGGTGTTTGTAAATATATGTCTGTAGAGTTTATTATAGAGCAGTTTGATTGCAAAGGAAAACAGTTATGTAGCCATTTTCTTTATTATTATCTATATCTATAAAATAACAACATGAAAGCATTGTGATATGAAAGCTCAACAACATCACTGAAGGACACGCAGGAGTGTAAAGAAAGAAAGAGAAGAAGGACAAGACTATGAAGATCTCACCACCTGTAGGCCCTTTGATGGTACTTGGTTGCTGCAGAGTCTTGGTCGAAGTGGTGGTTGCAGACTGGATCAGTTAGGGGGTGGGGGAAATCCCAAATAAGTGGTGGGGAAAAATCCCTGGAACACAAAATATATTGGGCTTATATTCACTCAGGTTCAGGTGGGAATGCCCAGGTACCTTCCCCGGGGTGGGAGCTTCGCACTGGGTGATGTAGTGTTGTGGATCCTGGGAGACTTTGGGAGTCCTTGACACCTTCTAAGACAACACAGCTGCCCATCACACCAGTGCAGTTGAGTCAGTTATGTCCCATTATGACCCATTAACAAAGATGAACACCCTCAGGCCACAAGGAGATGTCCCAGTATTTCTCTGTGGGGAGGAGGGAGAGCCCCACGACCCAGTGGTTTGTGCGAGTGAGGGCAAGTTAGCATGACAAGGGGTGCCATGCATCTCCGCAGGATCTGGCTCCTGTCTCGCTTGTAGCCCGTCATTCACTCATTGTCTTACCACATCAGAGGTTTAACCCCTACACACCCAAAAGCTCACCTGCTCCATTTCAGCAAAGCACCCTGGCATCTCCACAAATGGTGGAATATTTCACGTTGTTAGTTTGAGTCATTATCCCTTGACAGTTCAGTCTCTCACTGTATGTAGAATGCATGTTTCAGCATTGCTGTTTATCTAACAAGTCGGAAGTGGACCAGTTTTGCAGTGAGGCCAAACTGCTATTTTTGCAAACAACTGCTATCTGTTCTACACCTAATGCTAACCTCTTTTCACAAAGCACTTGGTGATGCACAGCAGATGGAACAGTTTCATATGCGTTCATGTTCACAAGCGGCTAATGTGATATTCCTGGAATAAAACTCTCTTATCCGTTTGCTTCTGGTTAAATAGTCAAGTTGTCTGTTGCTTGACCACACGTGGGAATTCTTAGAACAAGAGAACATTTGAAGTTAAAAAGCCTTGGGAGGGGTTCCTAACTGCCATTACTCGAGAGAGAACTGAGCCGAATTGCAGTGTTATGGATTTCTCTCAATAATCAAGCCACTTTATCTGGAGACACTGTGGTTTGGATTGTCTATCCCTTGGTGAAATGCTGATTGACAAGAAAACTGAAGGCGTTTCCAGATGGACAGGACAGCTAGATTCAGTAAAGTGAAAGAATAAGGAGCATCTTTAATCTCTCTTGTCTTTGCAACAAGTGTGTTGTAAATGCTGCTTAGAAATTCAAGTTCAGGTTTTGGAGGGCTCAGGAATGCACGCAAAAATCCTGGAGTTTGGAAACATGATTAAGTTCTGCTTAACATCCCACTCTCTCATTTTAAGATATGTCAGTGTGTATCCTGGTAGAGAGAAGTGCTGTAGTGGAGCTTCTCTGGTACAGAGGAACATGAACTATGGACAGCATGTTGTTAACGTGTCATTAGCCTACCCTCTGACAGTAATGGTGATGACCCAGCATGTCCAGGCTGTCACCACTAGTTAATAGCTTTAGAGGTCATAAAATCTCTACTGGATACTCAGTTTCTCTGCATGTGTGTGTTGAAGGGGCATGTGGTAAACTTGCTGGAATCTGGGCCTGCTTTCCACTGGCTTCTGGGATAGCTTTCCAAATGAAGGTCGAAAATATATTACATGTAGCTTCTGACTGGTCTTGTTCATCACAGCTTGCTCCAGACTCAGGGATAGATTTCTTTCAAACTTCTTCCTTATTAGTGGTGCCATGATCAGAAGCTTCATTCAGACTTGGTAGCATCTTAAATTGAGATGCAGGGATATTAAGTGTGGATAGGAGAATCCAGACTGCATGCTTTAGATTGGGTACTGACGGATTATTGAAGTACAGGCATTAGGTTGATACTGGATGGCTGAAGGAGAAGCTGATTTTTAAATGCTGTAGGGGCTTTAAACTGGACTACTGTAAACACGCATAGACATGGCTGCTAGAAAGACTTGGTCTCATGTGACCCTAGGAAACAATTTATGCTGATAAGATTTTAAAGCCGTGATTGCTTTTCTTTTATGTTGAGGTAGAAGAAGGTCAAGAAACTATGGTTAGAATCCAGTAACCTGTATTTTTACACACAAATGTTAGCAAAATAACTTTTAAAATATTTGTCTAGATTATTTGGAAGGCCTGAGAATATGGTGCGATTTGCTATTCTTAGTTTTCTTTCTCTTTTTGATAATGCACTATGTTAGATTGCTATTAAATATTCTAAGCCATTGTACTTGTTGCCATATTTCATCTGCCTATAAGGAATTTGTTTGATCATTAAGTCACTTGGGGCTGCAGGGGGCAGGGGGGTGAAGAGAAGGAACACAGTTCTGTGCAGTTCTGTGCCTTTTTTTTTTTTTTTTTTTAATTTCTGAAGTAAATATTTTTGAAGCTGAAGTGTTTCAAGGTATGCTGCTAGTGGCAGGCTTCTCAAATATAGCAATGACAGCATTAAAATATTCATCTTTTGAAGCCCTTAGAGCAGGCATCAGTAAGACTTCAGTCTTGCACCATTAATTACCTATTTAGACCTTGAATTTCCACGAGAGCAAGAAAATTAACATTTTTTGGCTTTTTTTGCCTTGCGTTGTTATGCTGTTCCATATTGTGTTGTTATGAAGTTAAAATGTGATGAAAAGGTTTCTAGGTATTCACTAGACTATGAGTTAATTGGAAAAGAAGATATGTGGGTTTTGGGCACCGAGGAATAGTTTAGTTCAGAGTCTACAGTGTATTTGGAATAATCCTACAGGCAGTGTACCCAAATGGAAGTGAACTGGATTGCCTGCATGATGGATTACACTAGATGAACAAAGGCAGGAGGTCTGGGTGTTCATGTTAACAGCAAGTATTTAAACTCTCTTTTTAAGATGTGCAGATTTTGAGCTGTGACACTTGAAAATTGGCTTCTCTTGATCTGACAAGTTGAAGTTCATGCTTTGTTGATCTCTCTGCAGCAGCACGTGACACCAGAAATGTCACGACCACTTTGTTAATACATTTATCTTCTTCAGTTAGGAAAAAATATGAGTATTTCAAGTGGTGCAACCACACAAATGTGCTCCCCTTCTTGCTGATTAATGTCAAAAGGTAAATTGGGTATCCTGTTTCTTTTTGCATTCCATGTGAACTCTTAATGATTTGTTAGCTATTATAGTGTTAGAATCAATGATTGAATGTGTTACACACATGCCTTGTGTTTAATGTTAGGTAATTTTTGGTGTATGTTTGATATAAAAGATCTACATATAGAAGGTGGTGTGTATTGAAAGTTAGATTACGATATTGCTTCCTTGTTGTTGAAGTAGCATGTGGATAGACATGATTTCATTTTTTCTTCTTTTGATGATGATTTTTTAATAATCGTTATGTGTTTGTCATTCTGATGGTGGGAGGCTTAATAGGGGAGAGAAGTCAATTAGAAAAACAGCTCCTAAAATAGAAACTTACTGAAATTTCAGCCTGATAAGACTGAGTATCCAGGAATGGGTAGAATAAACATTAAAGCATGCAATTTTTGTAAAGTAATGCGGCTTAGTTGTCTCAATGAGTTCTAGTTTCTTTAACTCATGCTATTCCACAGACATGTCCTTGCTTCACTGACTGACTGCTGCTCTAAAATTGTTAAATGCTATGCGCATATTTGTATAACTTGTTTATGAATGTATTTATAGGTTAACCAATTAATTTTTAAGTAAGCTGCAAGTCTACCTTAACAAGCATATGACTGTTTTAATTTGAGACATTCTAATACTCTAAAAAAGTAATGCTTCTAAATTTAGTGGACAATTCTCACTTTCTAGTCTAGCAGAAGCTAGGAGCAATAGTTTCTAGTTAAAATTATGTCCACTGGAACACTGTCTAGGAGAAAATCTGGTCACAGAAATACAGAAAATCAGTGTGACAGCTTAGGTATTATGCTGCGAGGCAACATTGTATCAGAAACCTTAGAGAAAGAGATCAAGCATACCATGCCTAGGTAACATATAGCTTTTCACTTAATGTTGTAAATAAGGTAAAGATGAACATTAGTCAAATAATTTACTCAGAACCCTTTTTGTGGGCCATGTAAGAGTTTGATTTGTGATTTTATTTTTTTTTTTCTTCAATTTTTGAATACTCACGCATAAAAGGTAGTAGTAGAAAGCAGAATTTTTGCAGGTTTGTATCTGCAATGTCTTTGCCGCTGATCTGGCAGTGTAAATGGAAAATAAGCTCTCTGATACCTCTCTGCTTTAAATTTATGTAGTCCAACTTGATTCAATTCTCTGCCACCCCTCAAGTGAATTTATAACAGCAGATGTTTAGCCTGGGTCTTCATAATTGAGATGTATTGTTGCACGTGGCTTGTGAGTTGTTATTGTAGTAAAAATATATTGTCACTTGATTACAGCACTAATGAAAGTCTTTGTCTGATAGCTTGCTCCAGTTCCACTTTTAAAAAAAAACCTGAGTTCCCACATAGTGAAATACTTCAGAATAAATTAAGATTTTTACTGTGATTTTTAGAGGCCTTGCAGTCTAATCTGTATTGAGTTCTGCATTTGAGACACTGCTTTTGGAATATGTGTCAATGTTGCTTTTTAGGTACTTTTAGAATATTCTATTAACACAATTGCGTGAGTTGTTAAAGTAATTAGGAGTAGCTGAATCTCTTAGCATAATACTCATGTGGTTCACACTGCCGCTTACATCAATTATAATTTGCTGTGCATGTTGCATACAGACTGTCTCAAGTGTTACTTATCACCTGAAGGTGTTCTCTTAGTGTGTATCTTACTCCTGAATTCGATTTTGTTCTGTGGTGTTCCCTGGACTGGCCTGTGCTCGGTGATCCAGGTAGCTGTGACACTGCACTCTCAGCTCTCCAGGTGCTTGTTACTGCTCCTATGTGAGCATCCATTGTTTCCCTTGTTTTAGTAAGAAGTTGGGAGAAGGTGACCGAGACTTGTGGATGTTTGCAGCTTTCATCTACTTGTACTTGGGATGACGCTGGTTGAATGGAATGTTTCTCTTCTCTCATGGAAAGGTGTTGCTCTTTGGAAGCAAGGCTGGTGCTTATTAGTGCATGTTATTTCTTGTCATACTGCGAAACTATAAATGACTTTATAAATGACTTTATGAATGTGTCTTTCTGTGTGTCTGTATCTTTTTCCAAATGCATGCATACTAGTCCACTACAAGTTACTCCATCTTGTTTACAGAATTGCAGATCAGAAAAAACCTCTTATTTCTGTGCCTGAGGATGGTAGTGTTGTATTTTGGGGAAAATAATTACAGCAGTGACAGGTCCAACATAGAAATGAATTTCCTGCATTGTGCTTGGAGGTGTAGTTGCCATGAAGTTCTAACTCACTCTCTGAGGTGATATTGCACATTTATTGATTAAGTTGACAGTTGGGCTTGTGCTTTTTGACATGAAAGAAAGTGATCCCTGTTTCTTTTGTCATCCTTAGAAATAATAATAACTCCCTGCTTAAACCATAAAACAGCCCATGTACGGTATAACACCTGAATATTGAATTGTCATAAAGCTGGACCTCTCTTTAAATCAACAGTCCTGCTGTTTCACATTCAAAAATCCAAGTGTATAGTCGTTGGGATTAATGAAAGAACAAACACAAAAAGATTCATTTTTATGGTGGGGTAATCAGAGAATCAGCTGGCATTTTAATGTCTTTTGTCAACAGCATTTGATAGTGTTGTCATGTGACTGAAATATTTCTGAAATACAAAATGTGCACACACACGAAGCCCACTTGGCCTTAGAAATGTTGAAATATGAAGTTTTTGGTTGGCTGAGGTGCTAGAAGACTTGCTGTGTAAGGAGTGTGTACTGTAGCTTACGGAGTTGTAGTTAGTAATGTTGATATTGAATCTTGAACATCATTAATGAAAGGAATGCTGCAGTAATTGCTTCATGAATTGGAGCAGACGAAATGCAAAAGGAATGATGCTAACTCCTGGATGTTTTGTGTAGGTCCTGTTGCATCAATAGAGGCTCCATGTTCTGTTTTGAAGTCTTTTCCAAAATTGGTTTTCTGTTGATAAATGAAGCCTAGATGTTTGCAGCAGCGGGCTTTGAGTAATAATGCTGCTCATGAGTTTTTCTGTGCATCTGGAAGAATCTCTTCTTTCAGAAAACGTCCAATACACCTGTGTCCATGCACTAGCTGAGTACTGTGGTTTTGTGTGGTAGGGTGGTGACAGGTCTAATTTTGCTTTAATTTGCTTTGCTTAATTCATATGAGACTGAAATCCTGGATGTTCTACTTGGTCCTTGGGGCCGTTTCGCTATGCTGGGGGAAGGGACTGTAACTGTGTTTGTAGCTGTTCTAGGTGCAGCATCTAGTTGACTGCTCATTAGATCAAACAAAGGGGAACTTAATGTATTCTGGTATTTTGAAGCATCTTGTGCAAGCCTTGAAGGCCTTTAAATATGAAGTTCAGTCTCAGTATGGCTTGTAACGTGTAAACTATCTGCTTAAATTATTCAGTGTCTGGAAGTTGTCAAAAAGATTGGACAGCCTAGCAGGGCTGAGGTCATAGTTTCCAAGATGTGTTTCTCTTCCGCTAGAAGGGGAGTAGTCTTTGATCAAGCTGCAAGGGGGAGTTACCATGAGGGCATTTGCTGATAATGCAAAGGGTGAAGAAGACTTTGGTGTGAAGAACCACTCTGACTTGTGGCTGGGAGAGTGTGGCATCAAGTGAGAGCTCAGGGCAGTGTGGACTTCACAGCAGGACTGAGGGCTGTGAATTCCCACTTTTGTAATGCTGCTTCTGTGGCTTCATCATGTTATTTCCAGGCAGTAAATGTTGAGAAGCTGAATGCCCACATCTACAGGGACTCAGAGCTGAGGTTTATAAACTAGTAAATCTTAGTTTACGTCAGCCGGTACATGTATGTGTGTGGGAAGCACACACTCCCCTCATGCCTTTGGCCATGTGCAAAGGCTTAGGAATGCTTCTGCTGCTCCCTTTGTCCGCCTTGAAGTATGGTTGCTCAGTATGAAATAATTGGGGTGGCTTAAAAGGTTTCCTCTATATAACCTGCTAATGCCTTGCTTTGCAGGTAATTTGTATTTTGTAAGAAAAACTCACAACCCTGAGTAACATTTATAAATATATTCCTTCTAGCAAGCTGGATTGATCTGCAAACATGTCGCATACCTCTGCACAACTGAAGTGTGCATGCAGCTTAAAAGCTTATATATAAAATTAACGGGCAGAATTGTTTCACCTTAGGGGTAATTAGTTTTTCGGATAATAATTATGGTCCAAGGCTAAGCATATTATCATGGCAATGCTTTAATCATGTAGTGCAGCTCTTACCTGGCCACTTGTAAATTTCTACTAACACTGGAAATACAGAGTAAGCTGTGAAAGGCCAAAGAAAGTAGTTTTTAAATTCTTAGTAAAAAACCTGAATGAAATACAGGAACTTGTTGATGTAAACTACTAATAAAAATAAATAAATTCCTTCTAGGTTGACTTTAATTCTCTCTTGTATGATTCAATTCAGTTATCTTCCTTTTTAATCAAATGTTCTGCTTTCAGGCTAAGAGGATGAGATCAAGGGATTGTACCAGAATAAAACTGTAATCTAGTGATAAAACCTCACTGGAATTGTGAATGAAACTGTACTTCTGAACCCACTTCATACTGTGCTTGGTATATTGTCTCTAACTCTTAATAATTTAGATTAAGGCAGAACAAGTTGTTGATTTCATATAATTCTTGCAAAAAAAATTTTTTTACTTATTTCCAAGAATGAAGCTAGGACTGCAGAGGGGAGTAATTGGCAATTACTACTATCATGGGCTTTCTGGTGCTGTCACTTCCTTGATTTGGAGAAATTAGTATTATGTCAGGAAACTGTTCAGTTCAGCTGCATCTGGCTCTTCCTTCTGTGAAAAATCCATGTAGAAACAGTCTTATAGAACTGGTCAGAAAATTGATCTCTTGACGTCCATTTGGCCATGCACTTTTTGCCACAGACAACCTGTACAAGCTCTAACTAGCTTCCCTTCCCGTCATCAGGATTGGAGCAGACTAAATTTTGTGAACTAGCTTTTCAGTTTCTTAATGAAATATCTTGTATACAAAATTGAAATCTTCCTTGTAGAAATGTTGAATATGAATTTTCTCAAGGAAGTAGTAAAAGCTGCCTTAGTAAACTATATGCTATTATTCAGAGCATTTTCAGGTATGTTGGTGTCTCATCTATAGGACTTAATTGCGAAACCCAAACCTACTATGATTTAATGTTATTCTTCCTTCACCACAGTGTACCAAAGTTAAGTTGCCTTTATAAAATGAGTATTACTTTTCAGTTCTTTCTTGGTAGACAGTGCTTGCCTAATGCATAGGAGGTGGGGAATGGTAGGAAAAAAAGATACTTTGCTGCAATGCGATGACGTCCTCTCATGCTAAATGTGAAATAAGACCAGAGATAGTGATTCGCATTATCAATGCAAATTATTTTCTAGCAGTAAGGAGAAAATAAGGCCTGAAAATGTCTGCTTTTTCCTTTTTAAATGAATTCTGTCTCACTGCTAATGAAATGAAAAAGGTTTTGATTCCATCTCTCAGAAAGACTTGTTAAAGAAGGCGTGAAGAATTAAGTTTGTAGTAAATTCTTTTAATCTATTTATTGCTAAATGATTGTTTAAAGAGATAATTAGGATCAAGCATTTCCCTGAAACTGGAGAAAGTCCTGCTTTGATTCTGAAGTTTCTAATGTGGATTTTACTGAAGCTGTCATTCAGATTAGCTCTTGGAAATTCAACTACACCCAGAAATTCTGATCAAATTATTTTGTCATCTTTATCTGTAGAGATAAAATGATGGTTACTGCAGTAATAAAGGTATTTTCTTAATACCGTGAACATGTGAAAAGGCAAACACAAAGCCTGGTGCATGTTCAGTGACACTGAAAGGAAAGGCTGTTTTAAATGTCACTGATGGAAATATGTATGACTATGCAAAACACTACATGCTCTTTCGTGGACATGTAGATAGAAAGGACCACATTTTCATAGGATACGGATATAAGAAGGAACCCTTGAAGTGTTACTACTTGTTAGGAGTTAGGCCTGGGCTGAGCTTTGGTGCCTGTAGCTTAAAGGAGGTAAAACTTAGGAATCAGTGACTTAGGTCTGACTTAAATATTATATGGGACATAAAAGCATAGGGTCCTGAAATGATTGGGATTGGAAGGGACCATAAAGATCATCTGGTTCCAACTGTATATTGAAGTCGCTTTGACCTTATCAGCAATATCTCTTTCTGTTTTAATTTGTGTGTTTGGAAAGTGTACATAGTTAAAGAGCTAATGTCCAATATTAAATTCAGGAAACTGAAAGTATTTCTATAGGATGACACCTGTCGGTTAGTAGTTTGTTCTGTGTGAAGCTTTTGATGCTCAGGATTTCTGTGGGTTTGAGTTACACTATGTAAAATTATTTTATTTTTAAATAGCAGTCTTGTTTGAGGTGAACATGTCATGTTGACCTTAAGGAGTTGCCTATTCATTCAGTTTTGCCGGATGTTCTACAGCCATGTTGGTACAGAACTTCACCTTAACTTTAGGTCTTGTTTGGTTGTGTAACATTTGAGTTGCTGCTATGATTCAGGTGTAGCGGATAAAGGATTTGACATGTTTTTCTGTTCAGGCAAATAAAACCAAGGAGCTCATCTGCTCATTTGCAAGGAGTGTTAGTAAATTAATTAACATCAGTCTCCTGTGTATTTAGATGACTTACGATATATGAAGACCTGGCCGTGTCCTCACCCCTTGCCATTTTTCTAATGTGAAAGAACTCTGAGCCAAGCAAAGATTACCTGTGGAATAACTAGATCAATCTTGTAAAACAGAAGGGGAAGCTGAATAGTCTTTTCTGAAACGTTATACATGGGGGTACAAACACACAGTGTTTGTGAGTGATTTGGAGAGCTGATTACGTGTAAAATTCCTGTCTGGTGTGGGGAGTCTGATGTAAGTGCATGCACTGCTTTGAATTGTAGTCTCACCTGCCACCTGCCTCTCTTATGTTCCTGAGATTAAATTCTTCATCGCTGGGGCACACAGCTTGTACTGACGGGTCATTAAACAAGCAGAATGGGAAAATGGCCTGCCTGTTTGCAGCTCTTGAGGTAGTGAAGGTGGGCAGCCATGCAGGTGTTTCTGGGGATGCTTCTCTTGAGTGGAACTCAAAGAAAATGACAGTAAGAGAAGAGGCATGGGCTTCTACTGTGGTGCTGGATGGGGAAGGGAAGAAAGCAAAGCTGAAAAGTGAAAACATCGAGCTTGTGCTTTAAATACAAAAGGAGAGAAGGAAGATGAGAGAGCCTGAAGACTCTCAAAGTCTAAATGCTGAAGAAAACTTCAGTACTGGGAGAAAGCAGAGACATGCAAATAAGGATTTTCTATATATTCCCTATGCTGTCTAAACTAGAGAGAAGTGAGAACTTGTAAAGGAATTTTAAACACATGCTTCGGTGACTGGTTAGTTGAAGGAATAGGTGGTAAATGAGATTGCTTCACCCTTCGAATTGTTAATATACTAACCCAATAGCCCGATACCTCCCTCAGCTGATATTGTACCACAGTAATGTGTTATACATTTGGTTAGTTACTGTAAAAATTTCATAAAGCTTGGAAATCCTTTACAAAAGGCTTGATAATAAGACTTTATTTTGTGTAATTAAGACACTGCTATAGGCAATAGGCATATTTTAAAGTTGAGAGCTCTTGAAGGGATGCTGTAAAAAAGCAATTTTTTTTCCTTCCCCTTCCTTCACTCTTAGGCCACTTTTATCTTGCAGAGTAATTGTGAAATATCTGTCTTTAGCCTGAATGTGTTCAGGTGTCTTTAAGCAACTTGGATTTTATGAGCTTATGCATCTGATTATTTTATTTTGTTACAGCCTCTTATTCTAGCACTGGGCATGCTTTTCTTCAGAGATTGAGCGAATAGGTTTCGAAACTCGTCATGTTTTAATTTAGCTAGAAAAAATTCAGTTCAAGTTATAACTTTATATTGAATCAAGCAAGACAATTTCTGTGATGCTTCATTGAGCACACTAAGTGGTCACATGCCAAAATACTGTTCAGTACACACTGTGCAGCAGTTAAATGTAACCTTTTGAATTTTTGGCAGTGCTAAGTAACTTACAAGAAGTGCTTGGGGTAAATAATGCGGGATACAGAATTTCTGTAGGAAGATGAAATCATAGGATGGTTATTGTGCTCAGTGAAAATATTCATCTGGCTTTTACCTTGAAGGCGCAGTGCATGTTAAATAACTGAAACAGAAAAAAATGTGCAGGATGTTGTTAGGGTTTTCTCCATGTATCCCTCAAGGATTATAAAACTAGGATAAAAAGTACTTCAGTGACCAGTGTGTAATCCATACGTGAGGCTAGAGTTTCAAGAAGACATTTGGTTGCAATTTTGTAGCACAGTGATTCATGCTGGAAAATGACACACTGATTCACACATGTAGATATCTCTTTTTTGGCTTTAAAGTATATTTATGTACATTCTGTAAAGGATGGTTACAAGGCTTCATGGGTTTGGCAGTTAAAATGAAAATTGCCCCTTTAGAAATACTATCCTACATGAGTATTATGCAAAGCAAATATTGTAACTCCCATCCATAGAAAAGACCAGAAATCAGTCTGTATACATTTAATTCTCTGTAAAATATTAGTGCTGATTATAGCTGAATATGGAGTCATATCAAAAGCTTAGATTTGGGAATTTGAAGAAGTTACCCTCAGAAGACATCCTTTTTTCCCTGTTACTCAGAACTTCAGAAATCCCATTGTAGTTTTCTGAATGGAAAAAGTGGGAGCAGTCTCCTGTGGAGTGGCCATGCTTTCATTATATTTCCCTTCTCTTCCAAATTCAAAACTCTCCAGCGGAGTGGCTTTTTACTGTCAAACATAAAGTGATTCACTCCTGTACTGGGGGATGCATCTAGACTAAAAGTCAAATGATTCTTCTGTAATTAAATTGTCAACGTTCAGTTTAAAGCAGAGCAGTTTTAGAACATGTCCCTCTTCTTGAAGGCACTGCATTGACTGTCCTATCCTTCCTGTCCCAGGTTCATGCGCTTTTGTGTTCTGTGTCTGCACAGAAGACCCGTAACAGGGATCATAGTGACATTCAAGCTTGCCACCTTTTTTTGGAGAGGTAAAGTGGGAACAGGCTGGTGGGTAAATCCTTTGGAGTACTATGCTTGTGGGGCCCTGTGTTCACATGGTTATTTTAGTAACTGATGACTAATCAAGTGAGTTACTTGCTCTGTTTCATCATTGACTAAAAAGTGCTGCTCTTGCACAGCATCCCTAGGTTAGTGCTCTGTGGTGGTACCTCAGTAACTGCTGCATTCGTGCATAATTGTGTCCAATATGAACTGAAAAAAGATAGATAAGATGTATCTAAATAGTCAACAATTTCCTGTTGCTCTAAGTAGCAGTTGATGAGCGTTTGGTAGAGGAAATAGGAAAGGAAGAGGAATCTCCTCACAGGATACTTGCTGCTTAAGATAGGAAGCCAATTCGATATCTTGAACTTAGACATTTCAACATTTTATCTAATCAAAAATGTTTTCACTTGATATGTAGGATGACTGTCCTTCTTTCTCCTTTTCAGGAGAAGTTTTTTTTAAAAAATAGATGGGAGCATGGAGCATGGTGGGTAATTTCTTCTGTGCCTGGGTTGGGTGTTAGTCAAGTGTGATTTCATGCTGTGCCTCCTGCCCAGACACTGCCTTGTTTGCTACTTCTGCTCTGCAGCTGGTGTTTGCTGGGAATGCTGGCACTGTTTCGGCTGCCTCTGGTGCCTGGGTGGACCAGCCATGAGGTTTTTTTTTTGGCTTCCTCCGTGGTAGGCAGCTCTCTTAGCACACGTTCCTAATGCTTCAGCTTAACGCCACTCCCAAGTCTCTTTGGGAAACAGTTACTAGTTCTTCCCTCAAGCTGATTAACCTCCACAGAGCAATCAATCCCTGCCAGCTTTGCCTCTGCTGCTTGTCTTTTTACTGCTGTTTTCCTTTATTTTTTAAAATGAATAGCTGGGAAAAAGCATCGCTGTGCTCACATTGTCACATAGTAGCAAGTGGCATACCTTCTTCTTTGGTGTGGTATGTGCTGTTAACCAGGTGAATTGCTGAAGTACTGTAGCAGCAGCAGAAGGTACTGATGGTGCTGCTGCTCAGAGGATGGATTGATGCTCTGAGGATGTGTGTTTGGTGGGGAGGTGAACAGTAAGTTTATGCATATGTCTAGGGCTCAGCTTTCCTTAAGTTTTAGTTGGGCATTTCTTTGCCTGGGGAACTCTTCTGAAGAATGGAAAAAATTCACACCTTTCTGGCAATGGGTTGAAATTCTGTGTGTTGTGTTAGGGTATTGTTGGACTTATGGAGCAGTCCTTTTGCCACTTAAATATTTTTTTTCATTTTCTTCACAGACTTTTGCAATCTCAGCTGAGCTGATCCATAGCCAGCTGAGCTGAAATGCCAGCTCCTCTTATGCAGTGGACTTCAGTTTAAAAATAGAAATAAAAAAACTACCAGTGGTACCAGAAATTACCTTGGTCACTTGGTGTTCAGGCTTTACAATGAAGACGGGTGTATTTCTGAAGCAAGGGCTGGCAATTGCCAAAGTAGGATGTCTGTTCATCAGCATTTTTGGGTAAATGAGCAGCATCAGATTTGAAATAACATTGAGTGCCAGTAGTGCTGACTGCAGTTAACATAATTTTGCTGGTGACTGGGTAATAGCCTTGTTTAAATGCAGGAAAGCTGAATTAACTGTAGGCAGCTTAAGAATGTAACATAAAAATGTAGTAGAATAGTTGTTGCTTGCTGTGGTAGACTGCTGCATATGCAAACATACTATGTGCTTTGCACAGTTGGCGTTAAACAGTTGTGTTCTTTTCAGTGTGGCTTCTTGGAATTACCTCTGGTTCTTGTCTTCATGGGTTAATGGGGAAACAGTTCTTGGCTGCACAGTTACACATGTGAGCAGAGGTGCCTCTAAAAAGTTCTTGCTTACTCTTCAGCTTCTTTAGAAGTTACAGTACAGATTCTTGTGCCTGTAGCCCTTCTAAAAATCTTTAACATTTCAGAGAAGGCAAGTCCCGTAATACTGTCATCCTCAAGCTGATTTCTGTGAGCTCCTTGGAGGAAACCTTCCAGCAGAACTTCAGGTAGATGGTAATAAAAAAAGCAGCACAGTAGGAGAATTCTACAGAGTGTCTTGAAAAAAATGAGTTTATCTTCCAGCTACATTGGAAGCCTTTTCTCTTTTTATTTTATATCCTGTTCTTGGGGACTGCTGGTTAATAATTTACATGTACTACAGTTACCAATTAAAGAAAAATTGAATTTGAAACAGCAGTAGGTTCAATTAAATATATTTGGGAATCAGTTATTTCTTTTATTGCTCAGGAAGGGAGTTTAATTATTTAAAAATTCCCTTCTTTATACGTTTTTATTTTACATGAGCAAAAATTACCAATGGCTAATTACCATTCCTGTGAAATTTAACATTTTCGGGCTCTAAAACTTGGGACTTAAAACCAGAAAAAAAAAGGAAGCTAACTCAGATGAAATAAATGTTACTTAGTAACATATAACACTCAAACTTAGTTTGAGTCCATACATAAAGCTGATGACAATCCTTACAAAACACAGTCAAACCTTGTCAGAAATCAAATTTTTAGCTTCAGTGTGTGGTGTAGAATAGCACAGTAGATTGTGTGTATAGCAAAATTAAGTAATTAAATATAAGTGGAGAGAGTTGTAATTCTTGCTCAGTCACAAAGAATGGAAAGTGAATCTGTTCCTTCTAGAGTGCCTTGATTTCCAACCCCTTTCCACAGCCTTTACAAGAAAATATGCAAGAACACGAAAAGGTCCTTCATTGCATGATATGCATATTACTGGACTGGATTTGGTTTACTTTTTCCTACTGATTTGTATTCCATAATTGGTTGTATCGGTATGACATATTGGTCAGGTTATGGCTATTTGCCACACTCTATAGGGGAAAAAGAATACTTGTTTCTAAATGTCAGCTTGCAGAATTTCCTGTTTTGCAGAGAAGATACATCTAGTTACCACGCACTGCTCTTTCTGTTAGAATTCTCATAAGACAATTGCTTGTTTTTCCAGAAAAGACATACTAATCAGGGAGTGAACAGCATTAAGAAATACTTTGTCTGTTTGTCTTTAAAAGGAAGTGAGCTTCTCACCTATGGTAATATAATAAAACAAAACCAAAGTTGATTATATTAAAAACAGCAAAAAGAAAGGGCTGAGTTAAGTTATACTGATTGTGGGTTGTAAGAAGTTTGAGATGATTGTTGTTAGCTTTTTCTGCTAAGTCTGACTTTTATACTAGTAGGGACCTTTGACTTCTCTTTCACAAACACAACTTGATGCCAGCCTCGTTGCAGGGTCTCTTTCATAACAAGAGTGTTGCTCTGAAGAGTTGCTGGTTGCACAGCAATGCACAGAGCATAGGTGTCCAGCAGCAGGGGTTTGCTTGTTAGTCATGACTTGCTTTATAGTTTTAATAATCTTTGATGCTTCCAGTGAATGTTTGCTAATGGGTTCCATAGACTGGTGCAGGTAGCTTGATGACTTGAGTGAATCTGTCTCTGGCATGTGCCCCTTTGCTATGGTTGGACTTGTTGTGATTTGTGATTAGCCTTTGAAATGCTGATGCTATACATACAGGTATCTAACGTCCTGTTAAGTTTCAGCTGGGATCCATCCGAGGGTGATGAGGGAGCTGGCAGAAGAGCTTGCCGAGCTGCTCTCCATCGTTTATCATCTGTCCTGGCTGACTGGGGATGTGCCAGGTGACTGGAGGTTGGCCAGTGTGACACCCATCCATGAGAAGGGCCTGAAGGACGATCCAGGAAACTACAGGCCTGTCAGCCTGACCTTGGTTCCTGACAAGTTTATGGAAGAGATCATCTTGAGTGCCATTACACAGCACCCACAGGATGGCCAAGGGATCAGACCCAGCCAGGACGGATTTAGGAGGGGCAGATCCTGCCTGACCAACCTTATTTCCTTTTATGACCAGGTGACCTGCCTAG
>VZRJ01003720.1:166384-223100 GCA_013397565.1 Ptilonorhynchus violaceus
CAGAAAGGGACCTGGGGGTACTGATTGACAGGAGGCTGAACATGAGCCAGTGTGTGCCCAAGTGGCCAAGAAGGCCAGTGGCATCCTGGCCTGGATCAGCAATCAGCAGGACTGATTGTCCCCCTGTACTCAGCAGGGGTGAGGCCACACCTTGAGTGCTGTGTCCAGTTCTGGACTCCTCAATACAGGAAGGATATTGAGGTGCTAGAGCATGTCTATAGAAAGAGAAAGGCAACAAGGCTGGTGAAGGGTCTGGAGCACAAGTCCTGTGAAGAGTGGCTGAGGGAGCTGGGGCTGTTTAGCCTGAAGAAAAGGAGTCTCAGGGGAGACCTTACCACTCTATAACTGCCTGAAAGGAGGCTGTAGCAAGGTGGGGGTCGGGCTCTTCTCCCAAGCAACCAGCAACAGGACAAAAGGACACAGTCTTAAGCTGCACCAGGGTAGGTTTGGATTGGACATTTGGAAAAATTTCCTCACAGTAAGAGTGATTGGGCATTGGAATGGCTTCCCAGGGAGGTGGTAGAGTCACTGTCCCTGGAGGTGTTTAAGAAAAGACTGGATGTGGCATTCAGTGTCGTGGTCTAGTTGACAAGGTGGTGTTAGGTCGTGGATTGGACTTGATGATCTCAAAGGTCTTTTCCAACCTAGTTGATTCTGGGATTCTGTAACATTTACTCTCAGTATTTAATCACATGTATTAAACTTTCTTTTGAGGACTTACCGTTAATGGACATAAAATATAAGCAGGGAACACTCCCTGTTGTCATTAATCAGGGTCTTGATTAATTTGCTTAGACTGCCTTTTTTATTTTTTGTAGTAAAATTTCAGAAATATTTTAGTCCTAATCCTCTTGGGAAAACTTAATTTCACAAGATTCAGAAAATTGTCATGTGTAATTTTAAATATTTGAATTCTGCTGCAGTGGTGGAAAGGAACACCAAAGACATTATTAAAGTATTAATTACACTTACATTGCTGACAGTGTCTTCATTAAAAAAAAGAAAGGTTGTTTGTCTCTGCGTTACAGAGTTGATGGGAAGTTGCAAGAGAGATCAGACTATAACATCAGATATTTTGGTAAAAAACCCCAGTACTTTGCTCTGGAACACTGACAGAGAACTTGTGCTTGAAATCAGTTGAATTTTCCAAATGTTATGAGAGGGCAAATTGATTTTCAATGTTGCAATATCTGTATTTTCATACCATTTCCCATGTTGGCTTTCAAATTGTGTATGTGATTAAAAGCAAATATCAGTCAAATCAGAGTGTTGATATTTCTCAACATAATTTTAAGTTTTGGTTTTGGCATAGTTTGTTACACATTAGAGAACAGAAACTGCTTTTTTGTTGTGATTTGAGCTCAAGAGACCCGGGAAGCTGCATCTGATAAATTCACGTCATTTGTGTGACATACCTGTAGTAAATGCAAGGAAAATAGTGGATTCTGGTACCCAGAGATGCAGACAAGCTGGTTGTCTTTCTGGTATATTAAAGAAATTACCTGGATGTTTTATAGTGTTCATAAGGTTAACTGTCAGTGGATTTTTTTTTTCAATGTGATACACTCTGGGTCTATTAAGAAATAAATTCTCCTGTAAAAGTGCAGCTAGCTTCAGATTATTTTTATCACTGTAGATATTCTTTTTTCTTGGCTGCAAGCATGTCATGCTTTCTACTTGGATTGTTAGCCTTGATTTCCATCTTGAATAGCATTGTAAAGTAACGTAGTTTTTCTAGAGAAAGTTGTGTGTCTTCAAACAACTCAAATTCTCTGTCATTAAACATGATTGTTGTCTTTATGGAAAACTTTTAAATACTGCATGAAAGGAGAAAAAATTACTGAACACAGCCTATACTATCTTTGTACCAGCTTTTCGTGATTTTTAGTGCATTAGTGAGTAAAAGAGGTCTTGCAAAGCCCTTTACTAGTGATTCAGTCAATGTAGATACAGTGCATGAACATCAAGGAACATTCCTGATTAGCCTGAAGCAGTTTGTTTACAAGTAGTGATGTTTGAGTAAATAATATGTAACCAAAGAGTTTAAAAAGCCTTTAGCTGAAAGGTTGTGGTAGCTTTTAGTGCTTTCTTTGCTCAAACCAGGGATTTTTTTTCCTACTGACATGCTGACCTTTGCTTTGCGTGTTGCTTTATTTCCCTTCCTCCTGCTATGCCCCCTTGCAGAAGAAAAACCAAACAAAAAAACCCCAAAACCAACCCCCCGCCAAAAACCCCACACTCCCCCAACCCCCCCAACCACCATACCCCCACCAAAACAAAAAACCAAACAAAACACCAAGAAATCAAAACTGAAGTTATTGCTGGTGTCGCTTTGTGTACAGGAGTCTGCAGTGAGAGGTAAGGAATTTAAGATTTTGCCATAGCTATTTTAAAAGCCAGCTTGGTAAAAAGTTAATCATCAGCACTTGGGAAGAAGGTGCACTTTCAGTTTCTGACATGAGGCAAATTTTGACGTTTTTAGTGGTTATTTCAGATGTGTCCTAAATGTGTGTTTGGAAGAACTACTTTCAAGTTCTGAAACTGTTACCATTAAACAGTAAGAAATGGGTGGGAGCCTGCCTGGGAAGGTGCTTCTCCATGGAGTTAAGCTTCAAACCAAAACATTCCTTATGCTGTAGTTTCTTGGTCACCTGCAAGTTTTCCATGGTGTATTTGAATGTAGACCATGTCTCCATTCTGAGCCTCCTTTTACTAGGAAGCAGGAACTGGGATGGCTCTGTGGATGGGGGGGATCCTTCAGCATTCCCACGAGCCCTGGTTGTGGAGCAGGGGCTGGTGTAGTACTTCACTCAGGGTGAACTGCGCTGTGCACCGGAGAAATTGCCCTGGGGGAAACGGTTCACAGAAGCTTCAGAAAATTCTCAGCTCAAGGGGCCATTTAGATGTGCAGTTGCTGTGTAGTCTGGAAAAGGTGATGGGCAATTTTAATTAAGAGTCAGTTTTGAGTGGTTTTTTTGAGAATTGCTTTTGCCGAGCTATGGTTGAGTGATGGTGAAGATGTGGGAGCAGAAGGCTGTGCTGGATGATCCGAGACTAACTTCCTCACCTGAATTTTTATTTTTTTTTTTTTTTTTCAACTTTTTGTCTTTTCCTGCTGTTGTCACTGCTCTGGTTTCCTTACACCACATCACATGCTTCGTTCACGTTTCCTTGACACAGGCAGGAAATGCAGGTTTTCTTACTAGTAATAGGAAGAGGGCAGTGCTGTGGTGAAAGAAGTAATAAATGCAGAAAGGTTTTGGTCATCCTTGCCACCCCACCTTCCGCTTCTAAAGGTGAGGCAGGAAAAGATGATATTTTCTGTTAGGCTTCATAGTAACTAGGGAAGAACAGTCCGTGCAATACACAAGAACATCTCATACTCTGATCTGTACTAACTGATCACCATTCAGAAAATTGAAATAAATTCCTTAATGTAGCCATCATATATAATGAATTACGCTAATATGAATATTGATGTGCAACAGTAAGCCAGTTAATTTTGAAACCTAATGGTAAATGCTATTCTCTTGGGACTCTGGGAACAAAATGGACTTTGTCCAAAACATACTTGTGATTGTGATATATACAGACTTTAGAAAACTGAAACATCATAAGTGCGTGTAAGGAGTACCTAATTATACATTCTTTGTGGCCGTCATTTAAAAAGTTGGATGTAATTGCATTCCTGTTTGCTTGTTAATGATGTAGGTAACTGAAAATCAATTAATAAATGGTCACAGTACAGGAAGAGCTGTGCCCTTGATGCAAAACGGCACATGGACATGTAAGGTGTGTCTTATCGTTCCTGGGTTTTGGTGAGTGTATGTAGGCTTGACATGTATTGGGAGCTGTCTGTAAAGCAGGGTTGTGTTTCTAGGATTAAAGTACACAAATTTACTTAACATAATTCATTGTTGTATCTGCTTTGGTACCACCTGTGTGTTTTTACTTAGACTGGGCCTCCTGCCACTTTTTGCCACTTCAGCTGGATTCCCTGTGCTGCCTCTAGGAGAGGCACAGCCAAGTAAATATTCCTGTGCTTGTCATGACTTCTGTCATTTGCTGCTCCTGGTGTCCCTTTTGGCTTTGACTGTTTTTCTGGGAATTTTGGGATTTGCTAGGGTTAAGTCACTGCTCCTTTACTCTTGTTTGATACCCTAGTTAAGCCCTTTATTGGTCCTGGTTTTCTCTCTCTTTTGGTCAAGAAAGTTTATTCTTCCATGATCTGGTGCTTTGTTTTCAAGCTTGCCCTGTGTGAGTCAGCAGGCTTTGTCTCTGGAAACTTGTTTTAGTTCTACATTTCCTTATCTCCTCTTAGGAGTCTCCATTACTTCAGATCTTAATGGAGAAAGCAAATTTTACGAACAGGAAGATTTTATCTGGCGAAAAAAAGTTACTTATTTTTGGTAGTAAAGAAATGACCAGTTTATGGTGAAGTCTGTTCCTTTCCTTTGCAGGTGTGGGCATCCAGATGATAAAACTGAAATCTCGGATCATATTTGATAAACTTATGCATGTATTGATTACATGGACAGAATTAGAAACTGAGTATAAATAGGCAAAGAAAATTGCATAATAATTTGTCTGTTATTGTGGAGCTATTTCTTGGTAGATGTTCTTAGTGGTTTCATATTCCCCTAGTTAACCCATGTGTCACCAGAACTGTGTTGTAGTTCTAGCTTGCCATCTTGCAGTGTACTGATTGTTTTCGTAAGCAGATCAGAAGAGAGAAGTACTTGGTATTTCTGTTTTCTTTTTTCCTTGTTTTCTTTTTTTTTTCATTTCTGTGGTTACTAGTCCAACAACATATGTTGCATTGGTGATTTTTTTTTTCTTCCCCCTCGGTTTATGCACACAGGATGAAACAGTCTGACACTAGAAATATAAGAGTACTTATTTAAAAAACAACATGAGAAGTAATTTTTGGTTCTCATTCTTCTGATTTCCAATATTTTTGCCCCCAAAAAGGAAAGAAACAAAAACCTTCTTGTCCGGACTTGTGGTCATCCAGTGAACTTTTTGTATTTCTCTTCTTAGAGAAACTTTTGTAGCCAGAGTATATTTGTTAATTTTCGAGTAAATTTGTTAGCTTTCTCTGCCATCATGCCTTCTGGATACTATGATCAAATCTTACGTAGGAATAATAAATCATACATAGAATGCCTCCAAAGTGGTAAACAACAACAACAAAAAAGGTGACTTTATAGTATTTTGGCTCAGAGTCACAGTTTAGATATTTCAAAATAAGTAGCATATCATAGCATATCATCTACAAAGTAATAGATCTACTTCCAGGTTAATTGTTTAAAAAAAGCTGCACATTTGTTAGCTTTAGGCACTTCCACTGTATTTATCCTTAGTTGTTACTTTAAGGACCTTAAAGAATGCCAATATCAAAACCCAGCAATTTTAATCAGACTAAACAGTTCAGTCTTCCTTTCCTGTAATCATTAGAAAAATCTTAGTTTGTTTGAGAGAGGGCAAAATGGCCCTTATTAATTTGGTCGGTGCTCAGGGTCATGCTTGTCAGCTGAATAAACATGAAAAAAAAAATGTTTATCTCCTAGTGGCTTTTCTTGGAATTTGAGTGGGGATGTTGCACTACTCATTTCAGAACAAAATAGGTCAACTCTCTTAAGTATCCCTTTCTTTCCCACAACTCCAATAGTACTAAGAAATCACGTTCCTGAAAATTAAATTAAGTACTGGATTTCCTATTAGTTGTGCAACAAGCTTAAGTCTGCAAAAATAAAATAAGCTCTACCTTCTGAATTTGTCTTGTAATCGGGTACTACTGTTCCAGTTAATGAAAAGTTAAAATACTTCAAAGTGGTAAATTCCTGTGGCTTTTAAAATCTGATGTCACTTGCAGAAGTAAGTAAACCAAGAGATCAAAGAGAACTGTCATACATTGATCTTTCTTTCTGAGGCTCTGCTTTTATAAATCCATAATGTTATAGAATGGCAAATGCAAAGCAAAACGTATCCCCTAGATGCACATTAGCTTCAGTTGTGGTAGTAAGAGTGATTGGAAGCCTGTTCTCTCTCTGTGAGTCATTGTCTTATGTGAGCTGCAAAGGTGTAATTTTTAATTTTTTTTTTTTCCTTCTTAACCCATTCTGGCTTTGTATGTGTTGGTATGTATTTGAGGTGTATACATATATAAGTAGAATCTTCCCAGCTTCCCCCTACCCCCTTTCCTTTCCTTGTTAACAGAAGAATGTCTGTTTTTACCCAGGATATATATATAAAGAATAGGTAGGGAGTGATTAACTAACTGCATTAATTTGCAAGTGTGGCCATGTTTTCAAATAATCAATAACTTTACCATTTCCATGATTAAAATTCAGAGCAGATGATGTAATAGTAAAGATGTGCTAAAGGTACTTGAACATCATGCACAAATCTAGGCCATTTTTGGGGGAGTTTATGATGTAAATGATTATCTTTTTCAGTGTATATGCAAATTAGCTGCCTCCAGGGGCTGTATTTCTTCTTTGACATTGATCTGAAACAAGGAAATATTGATTGAAGTAGAAGAAAAATATTTTATGAAACTTCTGTGCTTAATTCTGCTTTATGCTGTGCATGAACAAGGTGTAGTACAGATTCTTTCTGAGGATTTCAAAATAATGCTTTCTGTGCTAATCTCCCTTCCATCTTTCTGTGTTAAGACTTCAGAATGTAATTTCTTGAGCAAAAGGTTATCTTGGTAATTCTGAGAGCAATGTGTGATTTCTGTTTTGTTTGCTTCAGGCTTCAATATCAACTGTATTTTTAGTTTAGGAATATATATTGTTTAGATCTGTACCAGAATCCTTTCACCTTGGCATTTTGTGTATTAGCTCTTTAATTTTGAACAACTGAACTCAGAAATTTGAGTGGTGGTCAAAGAATCCCAGCTCTTTGCAGCATGAAAGGAGAGGGATTTTGAAGGATGGAAGAAAATTCTGTCTGTGCAAGTTAGATTCTTCTTTTGCTTTTCACTTTCTTTGTATTGAGTATTCCAGTCTCTTTTCTCATAAGGAACATCTTTTTGTTGTCTTTCGTGCCCCTTACATCTGTGCAGATTCTTGCCCTGCCCGGTGTGGCAGCACATTTCAGTATGTCAGCTGTTAACGCAAAAGCTGATGGACTCAAGGGTCACGATTATAAATTGTAAACCACCTTTGTAACCCCAGCAATGCTGTCTAAGCCAATAACTGTGGCCCTAAGCTCAGGCAGTTTCAGTGGTCCTGTTGTCTAAGAATGTTGGCATAAAGTCCTGACATACAGTTCCTAGGTATTTGCTTGTCTAATTTCTTTACTAAATCAGACTGAAGCCAAATGGGAAGGCCTGGGAACTTTCCCTGTTCTGTCAGTTAGGGTCCTGAAATAAATGGGTAGTGCTGTTTTGATGTATTGATGCTTTGGTGGCCTGTTCTGACAAGTTTCTGGGCACCATACTAAATTATCTGCAGTGTGGACTTTTATATCCAGATTTTGGGAGCTTTGTGCTATCTGCACAATATGGGCTTTCTTCTGTGATATTTTTGAGCAGGGGTTGATGTGAGTAGGTGACTTTCATAATCACCTGGAAAGCAAACAGCTTAGGCCTGACTTGTGAATGAGCTTGCAGTTGTTAGCAAAAGAGAGCTTTAAAATAGCTCTGCTCTTTTAGATAAGCTGCTGTTAGAGGTAGGATAAGAACTATTAGGGAATTTATTCTTCAAAATGCAGAAGAGGAAGCCGTGGAAATCTTCCCCAAAAAGACCAAAAAGGGTTGACTCTGGTGCATAAATCCAGTGCTTCAAGACTGTAAACAAGGGATCAAATAATTTCAAGAAAAAGTTGGGTCTTAGTATTTACAGTTGGTCTGTAAAACTTTTGTGTTTGCACTTTACAGCTACAAGATAGAATATTGATCTTCAGATTTCCATGTTTGTGCCATGGCTTAGCAACTGTGAGTTGTTCTGTGTTCTATGCTAGCTAAACTTTATTTCTCATTTCTGAATCCGCTGGCACTACTTAAGCCTGTATGATAGTGAAACAAACATAAGGTTGTATTATTAGACCAGCACACCTGATAATAGTTTTTCTTTCTTTGACTTTAATATGAAGCTGTAAAAACTCCCGAAGGGTACTTTTTGGTTGGTGGAGTCCCTAACAGTAAAGCTTGGTTTGTCCAGAGAGTTGTACTTCATATGTCTGATGCATATCTCAAAATGCTGGCAGAGCTATTTTGTAATGAATGAAACCCTGAATGTTGTGGCCTTTAAACTGCTGTGAACCTAGGAGGGAGACTGACCTTGGAATTTGCTGTCTAAATGCCAAGGTGTCTTCAGCTATCATGGAGGGGGAAAGTGCAGCAGTTTCTCTTCCCTAGAGAAGTTTCAGGGGAACCCTCCAAAAAGTGGGTAAGAATAAAGTTTAAGAAAGAATTTTTTTTCCCAATGCCTTACAAACCTTTGAGTTGTATTCAGACTTTGGCAGTGAAAGTAGGAAGGGAATGCCTTCAAGGTATGGGAAAGGACCCTTGCTGAATTTTCAGGATCTTCTTTTCATGTACCAACCCCCCTCATTACTTTTGATACTATCCTTAAGTATTATCTTACACTTACTATGATACCTGAGTTTTCCCTGGCACAATCTTCTGAAGACTCTTGGTGAGATGTTGAGGTAGGAGCTGATAGCAATACAGCTGTCTCCCTCCTGTTTGCACTATATGTCTTTTCTTTGGGAGGGATGTAGACAGGTCCTGCAAACGTCTGGTGAAGCAGACTCTGGTGTAGTCCATAGCCTGGGGATGAATATGTGTCTCTTTGAGCTGGCTTTTTGACACAACATATGGTGTAGATTTCTCCTGATGTTAAATACTGGTTTGAAATGAGAGGAGGAAGTGAGTGGAGAAGTTGAGAATTTTATCCTTTGTTTCTTCTGTTCCTTCAATTCTGTACCTCCTGGGGGGATGCAGCTGTCCAGCCAGTTTACTGTCTGGGCTTCGTTTTCCTGCTGTGCTCTCAGACAATTAGAAGGGAGGAAAGGGTCTGCCTTTCTCCAGTAACCTCAGCTGTGGTAGCCTGTTCAGTGATTTGGTGAACATGTATAGGCTTGGTGATTGGTAGGAAGTCGTTCATGTGCAGTCTCCTATTTTTCATTACTCTTCGTCTTGTCTGGAGTAGCTGGAATCCTTTCCTTCTCTGGAGTCAGATGCTTTCCAAGACAGAAGCAACTGGAAGAGTATGCTGCTGTTTGAGCAGTCATCTTTTACATAATGAGGCAGAGGAGAATTTTATCAACTGAGACAGTCTCAGGACCCTCAAACTCTTGGTTTAAGAAAGATTATAGTTCTTTAAGTGCTTTCTTGCTTAAGAAAGATTATACTGAATTTAATGCAGACATTCTGCTGATTAGGCACTTTTGAGATTTTTCGGTCAACATCATCACATTTCATCTCAAACATTTCTGTGCTTGGGCTGTTGCCTGTCTTAGAGGACTGTTCTCCTGGTAGTGATTTTAACTACACATACTGCTGTTATGAAGACACACATCCCTCTGTTGGCTGGCAGGGACTGCAGCCCCCCATGTTGAACATCTCAGGATATCTTTCAGCAGTTTGTTCCTGAATATTTCTAGAACCTTAACTAACTGAGGAGAATGGAACAGAAATCTGAGACCAGATTTCTATTTTATGCTTCATTATAGAAATAAGTGGTTTACAGGCAGTGCATAAGGAGCTGCATACCCTGAGGTCATTGTTCTGGAGATAAAACACCCAGCAGCACCAGTCATCTTATGAGAGCAGTAAAGAGAAGCATATCTGCAATAGAAACTAGAGAATAATGAAGACACAAATGATAATATGAAAGTATAAAAAAAGTATTAAACATTAGGAAGTTTGCATCACTTCGTTCCTGACTCTTCTTTGCCTAACAGTGGCCTTGAGCTGTTTCCTTTCTTGTACATGGACCACTTTCAGTAAATTAACTTCTGTAATTATGGAAAACAGCATCCAGTGTGGAAGCATAGCAGCTACTTGTGAAGATAGGTGCCAAACAGCTTGGATACAATAAAGAATCTGACTGAACCTAAGATGCCTGTAAAGGAAGACAAATGGGCTCAAATTAGGCAGGTAAAGGACAGAATTGCCTCTTCCCTCTTCTTGCTGATTCCTCTTTGCTTTCTCCAGGCACCTGGGAAGTTTCTCCCTTGCCTGCCACTTTGGGGAAACTCTGAACCAGGAGCCTGAGCTAAGGTATTAGGAACTTCTAAAGGTTAGTATTTTTATGAAATGCTGTTAGAGAGAAAATATTTGTGTTAATTTTGGCTTGCTGCTTGAGTCAGGATTTCTAACAGTGCTGGATTTCTTAATGAGGCTATAATGTGTGTTTGAAACTACAGCATGGTAGTAGCCTGGAAGAGATGTATATTCTTTCACATTCTTCAGCAGTCATTCATGGAGAGTCCATTGTTTCATGTTATTCTTGTGTGACCTCCTGGTATACTGGCAATGTAAGATGTGAGGCTGTAGGAAAGGCAGTCTAATTGATAGTCTATATGGGGCATGAACAAATGTGGTGTAGCACTCCGAGTCTTGCTGCCTGCGTGTAAGTTCTGCACCTTTGCATCTGCAAACATGGATGAAGCGGTAGTATTACCAGGGAGAGAATGGCTTTGGGAATCTAAGTTAACAGCCTAAATATGAAGGATAATTTAGTGTGGTTACATTTCTTATTAAACAGATATGCTATTTGCACTAGTTCCTACATGATTTTGCAAACTAAGAGCGTGCATGTATACATTTTCTATCCATTTTCTTTGTTGGAATGTTGCTGATTTCATTGTCTTTGGACTGCAGAGTGTGTACTTGTTAGAGGAAAGAACTCTGTGCCTTGTAGTCCCTGGATGGGAAAGCACTGTGGAGGTAGTAGTCCTAGAGAGTAGATCCCTGGGATCTGGATACCTTGGTTTATGACACAGTTGGGATTCATAAAAGGGGCCTTGAAGTGTTTGATATTGTCCTTCCTGGGGAGGAATGTGCTGCAGAAATGTTGTGTGGAGTTACTCCCTGCTGAGTGACTTTGATATGGTATGCTGCTGATTGATTAGATGCTCGTAGTCTTCAGGAAACCAAATATTAAATCTACAGTCTGCCAAATCAATTACATACTTAAACATCAATAACAATAACAACAACAACAATAATAATAATAATAAAAAGACAAGGTACCTAGGAAATAAATTTGTGTATCCCAGTTGCTCTGCTTTACCTGTATTTTTTTTCTAAATTCCAAGAGGGGAACGCATCAGTCATGGTTTAACCCCAACTGATCACTAAGTACCATGCAACTGCTCACTCAGTCCCCACCATCCCAGTGCGATGGGGGGAGAATTGGAAAACAGTGAAACACGTGGATTGAGGTAAGAACAGTAACTGAAATGAAGTAAAATGTGGTAGTAATCATCATCATCTTGGCTTGAGATGATTCAATGTTTTTCTTTTTTGTGAAATAATTTTATTAAATAACTTCTCAATTCAGTATTGAAGATGTCCAGTTAATACAGCACTTGAACATCACAAAAAAACTGGGTTAACTCCCGCAATGATATGTAGTCACACAAGTCATAAATTTCAAAGCTTTTAGCATGGCATGTTTTTCCTTGTAAAATCTTGTTAGTATGGCTTAGCAAGATTGTTGTATTTGCATTTTAGGCTATGGTTTAGTGAATTACAGTCTGCTATGTATCAGAATCAAAGAAATCAACTAAAATGAAGTGAAACTGTACTGTAGGTGATAAAGATATATCCAAAGGAGATTCTATTTATATATATAGGTGAAACTAAAGAAGTGTTCCTGATGTCATGTTAGAGTCTTCCAAATTGCTTCTCCCTATGCTTGAGAGAACCTTTAAAAATTAGATTGTGTTGTTTAAGAAAGAAGTTGTCTTGGACCTTTTTTGTATGTATCACATGTTTGCTGCCAACATGTCAAGTGTTTGAATGAAAAATGGTTGGTTTCCAGACAACTTTGACTCTGGATCTCATTATTTTATTAGGCTTTTCATCCCTTATGCTGGTTTTCAGTACTTTTAAATAAAATGTTCGTTTTCAAATCTGTTCTGTTATATGTTTTAGAAACTTTAGATTTCTATAAACTGACAAATTTCTAAACCATAGAAAAGCAGTATCTTTGTCTTCTAATAACTATAATTTGTTTTCAGGTTTTGAAATGTTAAAAATGCTTCTGTATTTTGAAGCCATTGCTGTTGAATTGCTCTAGTTGATAATCTCTGCATGTAACTGTACACAGATTAAAGGACTATGTGTGATTTAAAGTTTTTCACATTGACTTAGACTACTTCTTTTGTTTTATGAAAGATGTGGGGTTTCATTATTTTGAATAAGAAGATGTAACCCTGAGAATACAGGATGAGATATGGTGCTTACTTGAAATGAGTGCACAAAGGTGATTTACAAGTCAATTAAAAGTCCAGCTGCCTTACAGGCATGAGATATTGAGTAGTCCCTGATAACAGAAGGTGGTTGTTGTCCCTCTTTTGACAGCACTTCCCTTTCACTAGTGGAAAGTGCAGAGAAAGTCAATGTTAGACTCTAACACAGTGTGAAACATCATGGGTAGAATAGTACTTTATTTTTTATTGAATCAGGTTACTTTAGTAAAATGTTATTATAAAACCCTTCTCATTGAGAGGTTACTTCCATCTTGCAGACATTCTGTGCTAAGTCCTACTCTGTAGACATTTAAACGAAACTTGCATTAAGTTACTTATGAGATTCATGGTGATACCAATCAACTGCTACTATTTAGTATACGGCTAATCCTTGTAATTTAGAGAGTTTTAAGTCGTACTGAACTTCTAATAAACTGTGTAAATCTCTGAGGTGATATGATCTATAAATAAATCTTCTAAAAGCCATACATCTTCTTTTGCTGTTAATTTTAGATCTTCTGTATGAGAGTGAAGAAACCATAGCAGCTCTAAACAGTTCGTAAAAAATGCAGTTGTTATTTAGATTTGGATGCTTTTTACATGCCTGTTTTGTGATCCTCTGCACATACATACTAATGTCTGTTCTTTCAGATAAAATGTGTGATACATTCTGCTATAATTTCCTTGCCTAATGGGACTTAATATAGGAATTTTTTTAATCTAAGTACAGATCTTTTCTCAGCCATCAATATAATTATTTTAAATAGCTGCTTGTTTAATTGCAAAAACCTGGATGAAAAAGACGGGATGAGTAAGAGTAAGTCTACTTGATAAGTGTAGGTTTTACAATGGGGCTGTTTAGAATGCATGGACAGTTACTTGCTTAGATTACACGAAGAAATAGAGGGGTGGAGTATTTAAAATGATCCCGTGTCAGCTTTCTGGTTGTGTTCTCATGTGGTCTTCGTGGTTTTTCGAATTGTAGTACTACTTAAAGTCATCAGACTAGAAAGAACAAAAACCGTTCTTGGTCCAGATAGTGTTAATAGTCCCTTCTGGTAATGATAGACCTGGGTAAATTGAGACTGACAAATGGCAGCTTAGAGATGATGTGAAATGCAGTGGAGGCACTTAAAATTACAAACATGGTTCTTGATTATTGTCCTTAACTACAAATCTGTGCCAAATGCAAATTGGATTGTGCACCCTTATCCAGATAATCTTACCCATTTGATATTTTTTTGCTAATTTTGCTGGTGAGGCTAAAGGAGAAGCATCCTAATCTCTGAATTCTGTGTTAGATGTCCAGGGCAAAACTATAAAGCTATCAAATAAATGCCTTATTCTAGTTCACTTTCAAGCGAGTTCAGGAAAAGGGTTTTTCATGGTAGCTATTGTTCGGTGACTGCGCGTGCTATCTTTCTCAGCACTGAACGGGAAGAAAGAGATCAAAAAGCCCTTGTCTGCAAGGTCTCTTGTGGCGAGGCTGCATTATTTAAAAACTTAGGAGCGTGTTAAAGGCAGACTCAGGGAAAACCTGCATTTTCTGAATCTGTCTCTGCTGCTTGTTAAGCTTAATTAAAAAATACGAGGAGATACACCTACCGGTAATTATTACTAATTTGTGCTCAAGTTCACACATGCATATCACTGGTACATTGATCAAGTAAAGCATTTCTCTTCTCAATCAAACTGTAAATTAACAATGCAATGCCTTCACATAAATAATCTTGCTTTCATCTTGCATTGATTTATGGATCAACTTCAGCTCCATTACATGCTGAGAACGTTTTACTCTGAGCTCATTTCATCATGGGTTTCTCTCTTTTGTTTTGTACCTACCTTGCATAAATGTGTTGTGATTCCCTTTGATATGTTTTACCTAATGAAAGCGATGCTGAATTTGAACCTTTATGTGGCAGAATGGATTATTTAATATTTAATGGTCTAAATAAAGAATAATAATTTGAAAATAAGTTTTTACTTATTATATGTGAAGATTATATCACCCATTCTTATGAGGTACTTGTGAATTGCTGTGGCTGTAATGCCTGGTTATACTTAACATTGCTTGGTAAAACTCATTTCAAATGTGTTTTCCATTAGTCGGAGGAGTAAGTTAATGAGTAGGAATTTTGTAAGTTGCTGAGAAGGTCCTTCAAATGCTGCATTACGGTCAAGAAGCTCTTGCTGTGCTTGAAACAATGGTTGTTCAGAGTGGTTTGTTGTGGGGAGCTGGTTGTTGGAACCAGGAATGTTTCAGCTTGCATTTTTATTTTAATTTTGCTGTAACTGAGGGAGAAGTGAGACCTAATTGAGCATGGATGGAGCAGATAGACTTGAATAAACAATTAGTTTTCTGAGGCTTCCAATGTGATAGAATAAATGAAACCTTTATAGGTAGTCTAGGAGCTCATTGGTGAATGTGAATGGAAATAGATTTTATAAAGAACTAAACTGCTTTTGCTTCATTAGTATTCATGGTATAACAAAAAAAAAAAAACCACAACAAACCCACAACAACACACCACCTCTTTCTAGAGTGTATATATTCTCCTCTGAATTATTTTTTTCCATGAGACAAATGATGATGGTGTCAACAGCTGATGAAGATGAATAGGCTTCTTTCTTACGTATTTCAATTTTTATTTTTCAATTGAAAGTGACTTTGAAGGTTGGTTTTACTAAATTTTTATCCTTCTAGTTAAAGAGCCAGAAAAAAGTCTTTCTTAAAAACCTGTGTGTGAGCAGAAGCATTGGAGAGGTTTGAAAAAAGGTGTACTTGTGGATCCCTTCACATGCACGTATAAATACATTTCCATACATTTGTCATGGATTTCTTGACCTGTAAAGAGGATCATTAAAATAATTAAGGATGAAAATTCTGCCTGTAGTGTCTAAAATGTAAAAGTTCTTTTTGGTTTGCTGTGTAGCTAATTTCTGCTTTCATTGAGAAATTAAGGAAATACTCAGTGTAGCTAGTTTAATGTTTTTATCTAGGGCAGAGCATAGTGCATAGCTAATGCTACTAATGGCTCTGCATATGATAGTAAGAAAATGAATACAGCCATAGAAAATTGTAGAACAAAAAACTGCGAAAGAGGTGGCTTTATCCAATGGAGCGTGAGAAAACAGTACTTTGTCATGTAATTTTTTTTAGCGAAGCACAATATTGTTAACTTTCATTTAAACTTGGTGGTTCCTACTGTTTTAGCTGACAACTTTGTTGTCTTTGTTCTCTCGCACTTCTTAAAGTAGACAAACTGGTGAAAACAAAACAACCCTCAGAAGCGTGTGCTTAGTTTTAGGAAGATGTGATATTTGCAACTCACTCTTCCCTGCCCTGCCGAGTCGTTTCTTTGTGGCACAGAGCGGGGATCAGCCACCCTGCTCCTCGGTGTCCATGGGCCTGCTGGAAGGATGAGCTGCTGCGTCGAGCCCACGCCTTCAGCTGGCAGTGTCTTCTTATGTCTGAAATGGACGGACTGAGAGTGTGTGTGTGGTTTTTATTTTGCTGCAGGTTTTCAGCTGTTGACCCTTTGCCCCAGCAAAGGTGCTTCCCAGACCCCAGGAGCTGCCCACCAGATTTATGGTTGGGTTGTGTCCTTGATTTCCCCCCAGACTGAATGAGGGGTGCTTCTGCTGGCTTTCTCTTGCTGCCTCTTGGCTGCTGTCTGGGTCTTTTGCGACAGGCAGATGTGGCAGTAGTAGTCACAGTGTATTTCAACACCATGAAATGCTTTTTCCTGACAAGATGGCCATCAGGACAGGGGCAGGAAGGGAGTATCCTTCCTGCTGCGTACCAGTGGCACGCACCGCTGCACATCTGGGCAGCTAAGGGTGAGTTCTCTTTTTTTATCTTCTTTTGTCAGATCTCTTTTAAAACTCTGGAAGCAAAGGTAAAACTGAAGTGTGCTTCCTGATGCCCAGGCAGTGCTCAGAGGAGCTGTACCACTGCAGAAAGGGGTATTTTTTTTTTTCCCAGATAGTACCCTTGCAAGAGAGCTGAGTGTGTTTGGCAGATCCCTGGAACACTGCTGTCTGTTTTCAAGGGTTTTTTTGGTTAACTTATCAAACAGACTTCCTCGCAGAATCCGCTGTGTTGAATCTGGTCCCTCTGTGTCCTTCCTAGTAGGGCTGACCTGTTGAGCTGCTGCAGCTTCACCCTGGCTAGCAGCCTGTTTGCATTGCTTTGACTTCTCTTGCTTTTTTGAGAGTGCTGACAGTTTTCCCTAGTTTGGAAATGACTTTTTCTGTCAGAAGCAGAAGGCCTTAGCACATCATGTGCGTTCCTGAGAAGATACCTGTGTGACTGCCAGAATAAAAAAAAAAAGACTTGATGTTGCCTATAAGTAATGTGCCCTATATGATCCCTTTTAACCATGGCCTGAATCATATTTCTTTAGAGCTCTGTTCTGGTTTTTGCTCTTGTTTTTAGGGCCTTACATGAGGTCTGCAGAACCTGCTATTTGTTAATCTTTTAATGTTTGTTAGAACTGGGTGAGTAAATCCAAGGAGACTGAGGGCAGGCTGAGTTATCGGAGGCAGTGTCTTCAATATAAATACTGTTGCTTCCTTTGTTTCCTGGAAAGGGAGCAGTCTATCTCTGAATCTGTGTGTACAGATGCAGCACACAGGAGGCTTTCAAGAACTGAAGGACTCTGTCATATTGTAACAAAACTGCTCCATCTTAACAAGGGTAGAGTAATAATTGGCTCAGACAGCAGTGTGCATGCATATTTATAGGCCACTTTTTGGCCTTGTAGAATACTGTAAAGGCTGTGCTTCGTTTTCTGTGCAATCATGTGTAAATATGTTTCTGAAAAAGCGTGGATGCAAGCTGATTTTTTTTTAACATAGCTATAGCTGATACTTTGTCTGAGTTGTATTTATTTACTTTTAATTGACATCAGAGTTGTTTTCGTGAAAAATGCGATTATTTAAAAGGCAGATTTGTGTTTCTAGAATGAGTGTGAAGTGGGTAGCAAAATAATGTGGTTATGTCTCTACTGATCCTTAGCAGAATTCTTGAAATGTTTTCTTTACTACCTAAGCTATGATAGGTAAGAAAGTGCTGTAGGAAAAACATCATGATTTCATTTGCTGATTTCCTTCATTTATGCGACATCATATGTTCAGCATAATAAACTAGAAAATTTTGTGCAGTGACTTTAGTTATAAGCACTGTGTTTCTTCATATATGTAGGATGTAAAGTCAGTAAATAAAATGAAGTGATGCTTTGTGAATTTCAGAGCTTTACTGTGGGTTTCTTCTCTTTACCTTGGTAAGGACATGTTTGCGGTGCCAGTTGCGGGTTGTGTTCATGTGTAAATCAAGTGTTGGTGTATGCATGATTAGCAAATCTGCCTGCAAACAAGACCTTTTCTGTCTCTTATTCTTTTCCTAAACCAGGGAGCCTAGGATCTTACTTTCTGTCTGTGCAGTAGCTGATGGACTGGTGTCACTGTCCTAACAAGGAAACTGGAGGTCGTGGAGGAAAGTGAGATAATCCAAGGCTTGAAGTCTAGAACCAGAATGACAGATGCCACTAGGCTGAAGAACTAGTAAGATCTTTCAGCCCAAGCTGAGCCACACCTTTCACATGGACAGGAAATGCCAAATTGAAGAAATGTGGGATAAATAGTCATCTTCCTTCATGATTTATGGTGGTGGAAAAAATTTCTGCTTATTTTTGAGGAATTGTAGTAGGAAACAGCAAGAAATGGGATTTTTCCTTCTCCATTCAAATCCGTGTGGCCTACTGAATCTTCCTCCGTATCCATTCTTCGCCATTGTTATCCATGGCTTCTTGGAAGTGGTGCTAGTTTTTGTAGAAGTTTCCTTTTATGTTTAAGCTCTGAGAGCTGTGAATATTCAGAATAATGGCACAGTTCTCTAAACCCTACTCAAAATTGAGATGGATTAATATTGCTTGTGGCAAAGGGAATGTAGGGTATTTCAACCACCAGCTGATTTAATTGGAACTGCCAACAGGCTTTGTGACCAAAAGCGGTGTACTCATGTCTGCTGCAGTCACAAGTTACTGCAGGGCATCTGTGGAAGCTTGCTTGCTCCTCTGCTTGTGATGTTACTGTAAGACAGGCCTCTCGGGTAGCCATACTACACCGCTGTAGCATTTCTTCTTCAAGTCTAATTTGGTTCTACTGAATTCTTGTCAAGCATCTGGAGTAACTAAAGTGCGTTACGCTCTTAATTGACTGTCTTTTTAAATGAAATCTAAGATGCTTTTGGAAGGTATGGTCCTATCTGTTAATAAGATCATGTTCTGTGTTGCTCTCTGTGCAGCTAATCAAAACTCCTGTATCTGTGCCGAATGTAATAAGACTTAGGGAGAATGTTTAAATGGTAAGAACATACCTCTCCCCCATGCCCAGCTGAAGTAAGTTTGTATAGCTTGCCTTAAAAAAAAGTGCTTTGCTGGGCTATTATGTTTCAGCAACAGGGCTAAAAATGTTTGCAAAGAAGCCAGATAGAGGGGCAGCATGCTGAGAGGAACCCAGTAATTAAATAACATGAAGAAACAGATTGATTTATATCAAAGCAGACTACTAGGAGTATAAAGGGTTAATCACTGTTGAACTAGTGGTGGGTCTTAGCAGGCTTGCTTCTGGCATAGCTTGTGTTGGAAGATGCAAGAGACAGGAGGGATTTGTTAGGTTTGTGAAGCCATCCTCCTATTAAGCATTTAACTTTACAATGAGAGTTTGTGCTGAACAGCTGAATCTCTGTTCAACATCAGGGAGGCTTCTATACTTTTATTTGCATAGGACTGGAGCATGATGCCTTCCTTTCTCACTTCTTTAAACGTCTGTGATTTGGCATATTTCTTGACAGCATACTTATTAGTGTAATTTTATTTTGAAACTTTGGGTTGATAATGAAAAAAACCCTAAATAGTAGAAGTACACTGGATATTTTCTGCCTTTGATACACATTATGTGAGGGTTTTCAGGTGATCCTTCTCGTTTTTGGATTGGTGCCTGATTGGGGGAGGCGTAAAATGGGTGACAGTGCACAGCCTTTTTATGGAAGCTTTAGGACTGGATATGCATATAGAGCATGACCTGAGGTAGAGTGAGGTTGTGCTGCATTCAGGAGGAAGAAATGGAATTACGTAATAGAACATCTTTGTTTGTATTTTTAAGACTGAATACTTGAGCCAGTATTTCCCAGTTTCTGTGGGGAGTAGAAATATTGCCTGTGGAGCAATTAGGGGAGGTTGGGAGTGAGATATTTTGGGCAGTGAAACCATAGTGGGTATTGCAAAAAAAAAGTGGAGTTGATCGGATGAGTTCAGTTCTCATTTCAGTTTAATTTTTATTGGAAAAAGACACTCCTGTAGCAACAGATCTCAGCAGCTCAAAACAGCTTGTTTTCCTTATCCCAGTGTTTTCAGTGTGATTGTGTTCTCTTAGCTTCATTCACCACCTTGTACCACGAACTTTCTCTCCTGAAATGCATTTTTTTCCAGACTGCCTCACTCCTCATTATGTACTCAGCTCAAATTGTGCTCCTAAACACTGATACAAGGTCTTGTTTTGAATCAGTTGTCATGTCCTTAATTTTCATGAGGACATGTGGGCTGACGTACTTGATGTGACTAATTGATGATATAATTATCAAGCAGAGAATTCATTCTAGCTGTAGAATAAATACAGGATGGCAGATAGCTGGATTTAATGCTACTGAGGTTTTAAAAAATATTAATATAATCCTTTCTGAGTAGGTGAGCTGTTAAAAGTCCATAGTGCAGTGTGAGAATAATTTTCGTCAGAGGAATGTATCTAATTCTGTTCACACAGAAAAAGAATAGCTTCAAAATACAGAACAAAATTGTTTGAGAAAAAAGTGATTCCTGTAGAACTGGAGGAGACTGTCACTCAATTTCCATCCATGTTTCTATAGGATCTCTAAATCTATGTGTAGAAGTCTGTGGTAAGGATATTTTGATGACTCCATTTTATGTAGTTCTTAAACCATTCTCCTCTAATAATACTCTCTATTCCTTTTTGTAAGGTTCATAGAAGTGAGGGGAATGAACAGGGTTTTGTGAAAGCTGCAGTCTCCTAAATTTTACAGTGCTTCAGTAGAAATTCATTATACCTGTGACATAAGGAGGCAGATTTTTTTATTGAATGTATGGAAAAGTGGATTGGAAGAAATGAATGTTGTAGAACAATATGTTCTTCATAGGTTGACGTTTGCTGTGTGTTTTCTGTCTTTCAAAGTGCCTTTGTCAAGAAGGTATTATTTAATGTTGGGGGAGGGAGGCTTTAAATAAGTTAACTATCCATGCATAGTGAATATTAACAGCAGAGACTGGTGACAAGATGTGTACTGATTAAAAATCCCTCTCTAGGCAGCTTGTATACGCTCTAAGGCTAACTTAACCCACCTTGTACTTTAGATACAGGGCACTCAAATACACTTGTCTTCATTTTTCACTGTTTTCATTTTTTAGCTGAAGAAACCTGCCCTTTGTTATCTCACTGCTCCTGAGGTCACTAACATTTCTTTTCAAAGGGTGTCAGGAGAAGGGTTGCAGTGTTGCAGCCCAAGTGCGCTAATAAGGCCGAGCGTGAGATAGCCAGAACCTCACTGTGTAACATGAATGTGTGTCTGTTGGAAACTGCCTGGAGGGACACAGCTATTGTATTCCTTACAACTTGCTGTCAAGCAAATTTGACTGATGAAAAAGGTGCAACCAACCCAACCCTGGTTATCCTGTTGCATTTGTATGCCGCCCAACATCACCACATGTCCATGTGGCTAGTAAGCATGAAGTAAATACCAACAGAGTGATGAGTAGAAGCAGCTTAAGCAAAATTATTGAATACATCTCTGGCAGAATTTCAACTGCCCTCAGTCCTCTAGATACTTGCTTTGATGTTGTTCTGTGGACAGCAATGTCTAATTTGTACCTAAGATGCATAACCTGAACTTTCATGGTGTCCAGGTTTCCAGGAGGTCTTTCAAATGAGTATTAACAAGTTTGAATGTGTCTTACTATTAGTTAGTTACTTGAATTTGATATAATCTTCTAACTGTAGTGTCTTTTTGTCTGAATTAACCACTTTGTAGGATTTGGATATGTAACATGTTATGCGTCTTCAGAGTCAGCTTTGTGTTCTGAGGAAGCAGGATTTAATGTTCTCTGTTGGTTTCCTTACTTGAACTTGAATGCTCTGCCTGGCGGGAGGGGAAGGCAGTTCTCTTGAGGGCAGAAAGCCTCTTCACCTTCTGCAGAGGCTTTTGCTTGAAGTGAGGTCTGAATGGGGCCTAGAAAACCTCCCTAGTTCTGGTACATGTGGATAGGCGTCTATTCTTTGAGAGTAGCACAAGAATGGAGCTTGCAAGCCTGGATACTTTCTGTAGTCCATTTCTCTCATATTTCCTGGGCATCTAGAGCTGTTGTGACAAGGCTGTTAAAGGGTATATTCTTGTTTACTCTTCTCAGTTTACTGCAATATCAGTTACAATGTACAGGCTCCTGTCAAGTACACATTGTACATGCTCTTAGGTTATTCTGGCCTTTTGGAAACAAAAGTGAGCCTTTGAATAACTTCCAGAAATGCTTTGCTGATATATGTGTAATTGTTTCTGTAAAACCAGAGTTGGCCATCAATATGAAAATAATAAATCTCGTACTTCCATATTGTTTCTTTGTACTGTTGGACCTTATAAATGTCGTTTGGTGTAGTTGCTTCAGTGAGATAGGGTTCCCTACACCCAGCTGAAACTGAGCTGACAGATCTGGTAAGTGTCATCTACTATATTGAATTTGACTGTTCCTATATTAAAATGAACTTCTGCTCTTGAGAAACTCTTGGTGAAACCTAATATGTAGCTGTAGTATTTTAATCTTTAATTTGTCATATGCAAGAATGCTTATTTTTATATTGTTATTTCCATGTAATAAAATCATAAAAATCAATAAAATCATGTTCTCTTTCAAGAGTCTGAATTTCATTCTCTAGTGTTTATAAATGCCAAACTTCAGGAATTGCATTTCGCTGCATATCAGCTTTCAAGTTGAGGATGTCGTATTGAACAGCATTGGTGGGAAGGATATCTCCACTCTTTCCTCTTTCTGTCCTCCATGCATCTCTGGCATGGTCGTTTGACATGGGGTCAAAGTTACTTCCTCCTGGCTGGTACCTTCTGTTCCAAAAGCCAAAACCCAGTCCCCATTTGTATGGGTTCTCCTCTGTTTCCATGCAAGTCCTTGAATAATTTTGTATTGTTGAGAACTTGTGTGCCCAAAGTGGTGCTGTAGTCATATCAAACAGAAGTTTTAGTTGTGGTAGAGTTGCTTAGGAACAAGGAAGTAAATTTGTGAGAGAATGCTGGCAGGGCATTGCTGTAATGGGGGCTAGTATTCAAACTGTCTTAGCTCTCAAACATCATACTTTTCTGAAGCTGGGAAAGCATCTTAATTATGAGATGAAGACCTAGATAGTACTGTGCTGCTCTGTAATATAGCACCATCGTAGAGTTTCTTCTGAAACTCTGAAAGCTGTGAAAGTAGAGCACAGCTTAGTTGGAAATAATGACTTTTAAAATCAGGCTGCATGTTTTGGAATGCACAAGTCTGTTCATTGTAGGAGTGACTTGAACAATCATAAAGGGTGAATACCGGGTTATAAAGGGAAAAGATGAGAGGATGAATATGCTAAATTCTGTTGTGTTGGCTTAAGTGCTAATGTGTAGGGAGCTTAATGCATTTATTTATTTTTTTTTTTTTTTTTTTGGGTGGTTTAAAATTTTGAACCTTAAGGCAGGAAAAAAAAGAGATTTAAAATGTGGTTGGTTACTTTGAAATGTGAGATTTAAAATGTGGTTGGTTACTTTGAAATGTGAACCTGTTTTAAGAAAGAGCATGAACTTTTGCCAGTAACTCACTTAAAGCTTTGATAGGATCATGTCATCATCAGATGCTTGGACTAACTTGGAGTCTAGAACTGAGCAATCTCTGCGATCCATCAGTCAGCATGCAGCTTTAGTATTTGCTTTTACATTTGCTTTGCTGTTACATGAAAACCTGTCAAAATGGTGGTTTTTTTGGAAGTCGGCTGTTGTCAGTCAGTTCCTTTTTAAAAGAGTAATTTGTATTTAATTTGTAAATTTGCCTTAGGAGGTATCTTAGAAGTTGAAAATACAAATATTTGTATGCCTGTATTTGTGAAAGATAAATAGTAACAGTGGTTAAGTAAGAATTCTTTGTGACCCCAAACCCTCTCAGTTTAGGAAATTGCTAAGGGCATGGGCTGTGAGTTAATCGGTTGCTTCAGTGTCTATTGTGAACGATAATGAGTCTTAATACTGAAGAAGCAGATTCGGAAATCACTTGTATTTCTTGATGCTTTAGAAGTGTATGTACACTTGCAATAAGCTGCAGATTTGATTAAGGAAACCTTTGAAATGAACCCCAAAACATTAACTAACCTGTAATATTAAACTGATAGAAAACTAAATGTGGGATTCAAAATGCTTTGTAGGGAAGATAGTACGTTGTTGTGGGACTAACTGTAAGCAAAACGAGTGTTTCTGCTGACCTTGACTCCTTCCTTTCAGTGGACAAAGAGAATGAAGGAGTCAGGTATGCAGGTGATCTGTTCATTTTCTGTCTGATAAGTCTTGGTACATGAATTGTAAAAATCTAAGACTTAGACGTGCTTGGCTTCCTAAAATATTGTGGTGAGGATTAGAGTTTAAATGTTACAGAAAAAAAATTCAAGTGATTTGCAAAATAGTGACACCAGACAACTGCAGCAGTTTAAGGAGAAGGGTGGTTGTAAAACTTTTTCTACTTTGTACACTTGCATACTCCGCTTTTCCGTCCTTTCTTTGTATCTGTTCACATGCATTTTGTCTTGTTTTTGGGAATTTAATCAAATGTTGAGACATTAGATACATTGTCAAGACCAGGCAGCTAAAATGTTATGTGGGAATGATAACAAGAATATAATTTGAAGAATGAGGATCTGTATTTCCACTTGCTTCAGAGTATTCAGTGTAAATGAATGCTTCTTTTATAAACAGGATAATTTAATTTTTTTCCTTACTGGCGTAGATAAATCTGTTTTTTATTATTTCCCTAGGCTGGGCAGTGGTTTACATTTTGTTGATAGTGCAGTGCCATCTAGTGACTGCTCACATGGAACTGGGGAGAAATTGTCAAAGGAAAGAGTTGGAGGAGTAGGTTTCCAGGTCAGGTGGTTCACAACTGCAGGAAGACTGCTTTATGGAAGGTTGAGTAAGCTTAAGTATGATCCCTTTTACTGTGAGATGAGACCTGTGTAAAAAATGCTCTTTGTGTGAGAGTGGTTGGATGTGGTGTGAACTGTACAAGAGGAGGGTGGCTTTCTTACACAGCCAGCCACAAATCTGGCACTTGGAAAATTTTTGTTACCTTAAGATTTTTGTAACTTTTTTCCCCCTAAATGGTGTCATAATCTTTAGTTGAAAGTACCTTATTTTTTTTCTTTCAATTAAGATAATCATCTAAACTGTATAGTTACGTATTTTTTTTCTCTGTTTCTTTGCAGCTTGATCACATATTATCCCCCCCACCTATGCCTTTCCGAAAATCCAGCAGTCCTGAAGTGTCTTCTGGCCTTGGAAAGTCTCCTAAATTTAGGAGGCAGTTGAGTGAAGATGGGAGACAGCTCAGAAGAGGAAGCCTTGGAGGAGCTCTGACTGGTGAGTTTGGGGCATGTGTAATGTCAGCTGGAGATTCAGCACTTCAGCAAGGAGCTGACAGGACCTTGACCCCTGCTGTTTGCTTTGTGGCTGAACTCTTTGGGAAGATGTGAGCTCCACCGATGGTTTCCGTAAGTCTCTTCTACAGGGGTTCCTTGACTGTTAGTGAGGTGAGTCGTGTCTGCCTCTGTGGGCTGCAGCTAGGTGACCCAGGCACAGCCTGATGATGACCTGTACCTTGAGATTTTCATGACTATGGTGTTTATCTTGCTGACTTAGTTTAGTGCCTTTGAGATGTGGTCATGTGCATCCATCCATGGGATCACATACTCCTTGTTTCCTCAAGGAGCTGAAGTGCATGGATGGCCCCTTTAGACTTGATTTCATTAAAGAAAAAGCAATTTAGCCTCATTTATGCGGTGGAATCCTCACAGGGGAGGAAGGGCATTACCAGATAGCCACAAGCTGTAGCTACCTGGAGAGGTAGCAGGATGCTTGAGGAGGGCTCAGGCCCTCCTGGCCCTGATAGCATCTTCTAGATACCGGGTGCTGGCATCATGACTGTGTGCTGGAGGCTCTATGGCTGTGATGGTCACTGAAGAGGGATTGTTTTTGATTATGGAGCAACTTGAATGTTAAAAAATAGGGACTTCGTCTATTTCAAGAAAAAAAACCAACTAAATTCACTAGAATTTGAATTAAGTATGTTCCTACAGTGCATAATGGCTAATAGTTTGAGGAATTTGTTGTACTTGGTGAGGGACAATAGATTTCAATAAATTTACTGGAAGATAGAAATTTCACAGAATAACAGAATATGCCAAGTTGGAAGGGGCCCAGAAGGATCATCGAGTCCAACTCCTGGCCCTGCACAGCACCATCCCCAAGAGTCACACCATGTGCCTGGGAGTGTTGTCTGAACACTTCCTGAACTCTGTCGAGCTCGGTGGTGTGACCACTGCCCTGGGGAGCCTGTTCGGTGTCCAACCACCCTCTGGGTGAAGAAGCTTTATCTAATATCCAACCTAAATCTCCCATGACACAACTTCAGGCCATTCCCTTGTGTCCTGTCACTAGTCACCAGAGAGAAGAGATCAGTGCCTGCCCCTGCTCTTCCCCTCATGAGGAAGTTGTTTTATCTGTACGGGTGATGTCAATTGACATTAGAATCAAGAAGATGAAATTTGGGTAAGAGGAAGTTGAAATGGTGTTTACGTGAGATAGGACTGTCCTTGTCTCTAAATTTAGTGCATTGTTCAGAGCTGTTTTTGCTTGGGGATGAGAAATGGTTCCACAGTGGATAGAGCTGACTCTTCCATGGTGGGTGACTGGGAAGTACTTTCAGAGTATTTGCTTTTCTCACTTCCTACCTACCCCTTTCCCTAACCTTACACTGGAAGAAGCTCCAAGAAGTTATAGCAATGCCGCTCTGTATTCACCAGCTTAAAGTTATCTACAACGCTTCTGGTAAATGACAAATAATTATTTTTTTTTACCCAAGGAACTTAAAAAAATTAAACTATCTCACACTTTATATGAAGGAAAAACAGATGCTACTACAGAAGTTTTCTTGTATCATATCACATAATCGTTGCTCTGATCTTCAGTGTCACTAGGGTAAGATTTGCCATTTCCCTTGCAATTTCATTTTTATCATGAATTGTTATGAAGCTTTCAGAAATTGTGTAAGAGTATTTGTGATCCATATGGGCTTACATGAAAGATAAGTGATTTGCAGCAGACAATTGTCAATTTTGGTAACCATTTCAGAGAACTCTCTGGAATCTCTGGAGTGTTACAGCTCTAAAAGCTTGGAAGTGTAGTGTAAACCAAATTACTGTTTTACTGAAACTAAAAACTGCCAGCACACTTCTCATTATTTCAGTGTCCTGGTTTGAAGGACAGGTGTCTGTTAAGGAAGGTGGGAAAACCTCCCTTGAATACAAGATGACCCCTCTCCCTCCTCCGAATTACTGTACCTTTGAAATTACAGGGCTCTCAGGCAAAGATGTGGTAAAAAGAATAACAGTTCTTTACTAGAGTTATATAACTATATATATATATATATGTATATACACATAAAACAAAACAGTTAAATGGCAACCATAAGAGAACAGCCAAACCCCTTATCAGTTCCTTGTCTGATGTTGAGATTCTCCGTTGGAGCAGAGAGGCTGCGGTGGCTCCCCCGCGGCTGCAGGGGGCGCTGTGGCGCGAGCGCAACGACCCTCACGTGGCAAATGGCGGCTCCGGCGAAGGGGACGGGGGGTGACCCTCGGTGCGGACCCGCGGGGCAGCAGCCCGACCCCACCAACCTCGGCAGCGAGCAGCGCAGGCAGGCAGGGTTGACTGGGGAGCGATGGACCTCGGTAACACCCACCGGCAGATCAGCAGAAGGCAGGCACAGCAGAGACGAGCAGCCCTGAGCGGCGACTGGTTACAGCGTAACCCTGTACCCTGTGCCGCTGCGGGACCCTCGGAGATGTCACAGTGTATCCGTGCTCGGGAGCCAGCCGGCAGAGACGTCACAGTGTAGCAGTGTTCCCGGAGTGAAACCAGTACTCGCCGCAGACACCACCGTCCTCCACCGAACACACCGAGCCAAGTGTGTCCAGCCAGTCCGGTCTCCACCCACCTCTCGCCCAAGTCTCGGGCAGTTTTCCTCGCGATGCTCCAGCCTCTTTGTTTTCCTTTTACTGGGGGAATTGTCCTGGCTTCTGGGCTGGGCGAGTCATCCCTTTGTCCTTAAGTACCGTTGTTCTCTGTCGTCACCGTGGAATGCAGCTCTATAGATAACTTCCTTTTGTTCTTAAGTATCGCCCATCAAATTTTTTCCCGGCCAGCCCCTCCCATCTACACAGCCTGCCTAGTACCTGAGGGAAAGGAGAAAAATTTCATTTTCCCTAATCCATAACATTCAGGAACTGGTGTGGTTTTTTAATTTTGTTTTTGTTTAACTTTAAAGTGGTGGTCTTCAAAAATTGATCTTTCCCATATATGCCCTGCAGATAAAGAGGGAGAAGACAGCCTAATCAAAAACAAACGTAGCAATTGTGCTCTGCTGCCACAGTCTCTAGTCTTTATCTCTATGCTTGAATTACTGCTTGAGGCCTTTATAAAGGGACATTGATATGCTTTTTGTCTGCTTGCAATATGCTGTGCATGTTCATGTTGGGATTTGGGAATATAGTGTGCGGTGATGTTAAACTGCTTTATTACCAATGCACTTTAAATGAACCTGAATACCCTAGGGCTTTGATATCTTAAAATAATTTAAATATCTTAACAGCTTTCATGATACTGATTAAATTAATCAAATTCATTCTGATGACAGAAAGTTCTTTATATTCTTTTGGGATTTTTAAAAAGTGTTTTAAAGAAACGACTGCACATACAGAACTAATTCCTGAAGTTGTTTAAATTGTTCAGTAATCTGAAGCTAATAATTTCAGTGTTGCCTTGGTCTTGTATTTACATGCCTCTTTTGACATACTGAAGTTTTGGGTGGTTTTTAAGTTTCTTTAATGCTTAAGAGTGGTTTGCTGCCCTGGTTTAAAACTATGAGAATCACAGTGTCATTAAAAAAAAAAAGAAGAAGTGGGGCATGGGAAGTCCTACCTTTAAAATGGGTGAGCTGACATATACTTGGTAAGGGATTTCTTCAATGCTCACACATCCTCTCCCAAGTTTCTGTTTCAGTCTTAATGTTTCTGAAAAAATATTCCTGACCCATAAAGGGAGAAAAAATATTTGGAGACCTGTAATTTGAAAAAAGTACTTGATCTTTAATATCACTGTACACTGATTACTGTCTTCCTTTATTATTTTTTCTGTTTTGTTGCTATTAATACTCAAGTGCTAGCATAACAATTGGTATCAGTTCATTGGAAAACAATTTGGAGAGGTATTTTTGAAACTATTTACAGTTCAGCCTCTGCCTCTGTTGTTAAAAAACGTTCAACTTCTAAAATACATTAGGTGGGAGTAAGTAAAGCGAGAGACAAGACTCCTAGCTTGCAAATTTGCGGAATATTCTTATGCTGATGCATGTTGCTCACTCCAAATGTTAGAAAAATGAATTTTACTTTGTGTGTTACTTTCTCTTTCCCTTTGCAGTTAAAAACACAATATTATTGAGCCATAGAGTATAAGCACTATTAACGATGAATACAAACATACAAAAATTTGTTTATATAAAACAGGATAGTTCAATTCCTGCGGGGCTGAGTGGTAATTAAGGTAAATAGATAGGGGTTTTATCTCTGGGAATAGATCCCAAATAAATGAGTTTATTGGGCTTTACATGAAGGAATAATGTTATACAGGACATATGAGAAGAAATAAAATCTATATTGTTGGAATATATTGAATGAGACTTGCAAAACCTGAAGGATTACAGTTACTGAGAACCTACTACCCTGAATTGGCTGAAATAAATTACAAAACTCTTTATATATTAATATAAGGAAAATTGAGAATGATGTACTGGGTCTTTCCAGTGGGAAACCAACACAAGGGAGAAGAGGGCTGGAAACCTGCAGACATGGGATAGAAACTGAAATTATTTTTGACACAGCTTCAGGGAAACTGGAGCCAAATTTTTTCTCGTGAGTTGCACAGTTTTAAGCAATCCAGCAACCATGTGTTTTCAGTGACAAGCAAAGAATGCTTTTCAAAGTAGAAGAAAATTAAATCAATGTTTTTGAGAATAAATCTCCTATTACTTCCTGTTGAAAATTGCTGTGAGCCACTGATTAAAGTTTGGCCAATAAAAGAAATGAATACTGCTTCCTGGAGACACCATGCAACTCTATTTTGTAAAAATCTCTTCAATATAATTGTTATGATGGTATTGCTTTCCTTAATCTTCATCACTAAGGAGGAAGACTTCTTAGGAAGTCTTTCCTTAGAAAGGAAAAATGAGATTGAGTTTGGAATGAAAAGAGTGTATTGCATGTGGCCTGCTATTAGTCTAGCAAATCTGCCTGAATATTTCTTGTTGTGAAGTGCTAGCAGTACTGTTTAATAGAAAGATGGGATGAAAACCAGTTCTTCATACCTGTGGTTGCTAAACATAAGCATTCATGACATAAAACAATTTCAGAGTAAAAGAATTTGAAAGTAATTTATGACCAATTCATCTTTTCATTTAAAAGATCATGTTTCCAACAGGCTATGAAGTTTGGGGTAGCATAACCACTTACAATCAGTGTTTGCCTTTTTCTCTGCTGCTGCTTCTGCATCCTAACTCCTCTCCTGCTCCAGATTCCCGATTCCCTGCATGCACACGTGTCTGTAACAGTGCTTGCCATACCCGTTACCTTGGAGGTAAACTGGGTTTTTAACAGTTCTGCTTGTGCCACAGACAGTGTAAAACACAATCTTTGCACAGATTGTTCAGCTGCAGAATACGCCCTGTCGCAAAGCTGAGCTGTAGCTGCTTGTTTCATAGCCCTAGGTGAGATACAGAGGGAAAAGAGGATTGCTTCAGAAGGATGCTGGTGCCCTCTGGGTGCAGGGCTGTTGGAAGCGTGCTAGACAGAATTGAGAGGAAAGTGTTGCTAGGTGAGGTCAGCTCTCTTATTCTTGGGACAACAGACATCCGTGTATACACACATATTTAAATGCCTCTTGCTGTAGCCTTAGATTGCCTTCTTAAGGATTCCTAATGGTGCACAGACTGGGACTCAAAAACTTGTTTTGAATCAGGAGAAAAGATGTTTAATTAAAAAGCTGCTTTTCTGTGGTGGTTGGTTTTCTTGATCTCTACAAACTTCAAAGGGCTGTCTATAGTCTGAGGGTTTTTGGCTTAAATTGTCTACAGATTTTAGTTTGCTGCGTTCAGAGATGCTTAAATAGAATCCATAGCAGAAAGTAATGTGAAAGGATGAGAAATTAAATGAGCTTTTACCGTGGAGAGGGTTAACCTGGTAAAACAAGCAAAACAAATTGCCCCTACTTTCATGTCCCATCGCTGCTCCTCACTTTGCCCCGTGGTGGGCGGTGCAGCTCTGTTCTGTCTCCTCAGCTGCTCTGGTGCAGCAGTTGGAGATCGCTATTTGCCTTTCTACTTCTGAAAGACATGAGAACATGTTTCTGGGAAGAGTTCATATTTTGGAGAGTGCTACAGCTAACTCAGTTGTCTCTACTGTACTGGTAAGTTCTGCTGTTACATATAAAGAAAAAAAATACACTTTGTTACCTATAGTTTGAACTTCCTATCTTGCCTACTGTTATCTTGTCAATAACTACTTGGAAAAGACTTCCTGCTGGGCTAATTGTGTCTAATTGTGGTAGGGCTGTTAACTGCTAGCCTTAAATTGATCTTACACAAGTACAGGTAACATAATACATACAAATTTAATCGAAAAAAATCTTTAATCCAAGGATCCTAAAGCACTTTACATTAGTAAGGTTACTTCATGTTCTAGTGATCATGTGTGTATAGATCATGAAGAGCTAAAAACTAAAAAACCTTGTGATTTATGTATTTTTTTCTTTAATATTCTTGCTTTGATCAGCTTTCCACCTCTGAGTCATCAGTCATCCAAATATGCTCAACAATTGTTGTTATTCCCGTATAATTAATCTGTGGTTGATTTGAAAGGAATTTGGGGATTCTCAGTCTGTTTTTTGCTTTGGAGATTCATCACTCTGCTAACACTAATTAGAAGAAAGATCAACAGCTTTATGGACCATGAAAAACAAGCTGTTCTCTTATCCATGAGTTGGCATGTGCTGGCAGGACTTGGAAGAGGAGGTTTACCCTGTTCATACAGGGGAGCAATTGGCAGTAGCAGAGTTTTCACAGACATTGGGCTGTATAAATTATCATTAATATTGTTGAAAATGGAGATTAGCTCATTAAGCCTTACAATGTCAAATATTTGATACAACTTGGGGAATGGGGAAAGTCGAACATAAAATCATGTGGCTTGTACCTTGAAACCTCTTTGGGAATGAAACCTTCCCATTATATACAACTGCTTATCATAACTATGATGTAATTAGTTTAATGGCAACATGTAAAAAAGGATTATTTCTATTAATGATGGCCGCTTGGTGTAGATAAGAGGAAGTGTTCCGTATTTCCTCTGTACATGATCAAATTTTCTTCTGTTATGGGACTAGTTGATTATACATGTGTACACCAGGAATATATTAATACAATACATGATTACACCACCCCATAAAAAGCCCTGTGATTTCCTAGCTGTCTCTGGGGATACAGCTTGCTGGACTCTGTAGCCTGTCCCCAGCCCCAGAAGCTGGGGTGCTGTAGCATGTGGGGTAAGGAGGACTGCCAATGCCAAAACTCCATCAGATGTCCCTTTTCATAAGAAATTGTACTTCCTGCATTTTCTTCCCCTCTCATGTCAGAGCAGAAATATGTTTCAAACTGGCTTTCACTGTGATGCATGTCAGGACTGGATGTACCCAGTTTAGAAAGCCTTTTCAGCCGCAGCTGCCTGAGGGCTCTCCCCGGTGGCAGCGGAAGGAGAGTAACAGCCCAGCATGGGTGCTAGCACCACTCGATTCCTGGATGCAAAGGTGGGAAGGTTCAGCAGCCACGTGTGCATGATCGCAAGCACAACATGCTTCATTCAGTAGCCCTGCCTATGCAGAGCATATCTGGGAGTCTTTTCAACTGCCTTCCTCAAAGGTTTCCTTGAAGCACCATGCCACGTGCTAAACTTATTCCAGAATTAGAAGATAGAAGCAATCTATTCTATAATTACATGTCTGAGAAAACGTGGTGTGGAGGGTTTTTTTTTTTTTAATGCATTGAGTACACAGCTGTCTTCTACAGATGAAGTAAATGTATTATGCTATGAAATATGCATTTTTAGATGGTTCTTGGTGCCCTGTTGGTTGAGATGACATTAAGTTATATTTGTCATTGTCAGTTACCTTCATCATTTAAGGCTTCAATCAGCCTGCATAGTGGAGTTGATTTTTACTTCCCTGTGCGCCTAGCAAGATAATTTCCATATTCTTTGACATGTCTGGAGACTGCACCATGTAATAGTCTGAGATGAGAACAGAAGATATTGTATTCCTGTCTCGTTATTTTGCCTTTAACTCCTCGATTGCTGCTTAATCGTGCTTGTATCATCAGAACATGAGAAGCTGATTGTTGTTGAGATCAAAGCAAACTGTAGCAGTAGAGTGCCTAATTAGCAGACATGTTTGCAAGCTGCCAGTTTTGAACGAGGGAGAAATAGAGTTTAACCCTCTTTGGGACACTTAAAAAAGCAACTTGAAAGTTGTTAAGAGTCATTTGTCATAGTGGAAAAATAAAAAGTGGAGAAAATTAATATGCATGCTAAACTTGTGAAGTTTGAGTTGTAGCTCCTTAAGAAATACCCTAAGAGCTGTCGAGTTAGCTGGTGCAAGTATGCTTAGCAGTGTAACTGTAGAAGCACAGATGAAAGAACGTGCCTGGACTTAGTTAAATATTTGGATTTAATCAGCTGATTAACTAAATCTGAGGTCTGTGAGACTGCAGTCCTGTTGTTGCTAGTACCTGAGCTCATTAGTGCAAAACTGACTGGAGTATATTTATAAATAAATTATAATTGCACATCAAGAACACATGTTCTATACTCCTAGAGGCTTAAGTCTTCCTGTTTTTCCCTATGGGCTCTCTCTAGTGGATGTTGTAAAGCAAATGATCTGACCACATACTTGCTTTCTCCAAGTCGGTTGTTTTAACATAAATTGAATGTACAGATGGAGAATATTTGAGAAGAGGGGAAAAACACTTCCTGTGCTTAATCCTTAGAATGAAAGTTGAAGACTTGAGTGGAAAAGTTTATAGATGTTTTGTAGTATAAACAGGAACAGGATTTTTCTATTGTGAAACTTTACCTCTTGAAAAATTACTATAAGCATATAGTGACTATTTCTTTAATTATGTGGCATAACAACATACACATGAGACAAAAAAAGGGGTCGTAGTGGAGACTGTAGAGAAAATAGTATGCTGACACATCATTTTACGCCTGTTCTTAATGTCAGTTATGAGTTGTCAGGCATTTTCTTCACAGTGCAGTGGGAGGTGTTTGTTTCTTACCATAAATTCTATTGAGCAGATAGCAAAAAACCAAGTGTTGAGATGGTGAAGTGTTGTGAGCCAGGAGCGTCAGCCACTGATAGAAGTACTTGTTCACATGATGTTTGAGCTGAGCAATAGTGAATTTTTGAGGTACTTAAAGTGTGTGTTCTGGGCACAGCTTGTTTCAAGTCTGCCAGTATCAGCTGTCTCTAAGCTCTTAGTGTATAGGATTCTTGTTTTTGCAGAATTGACTATATATCAAAAGGAACTCTCATCATCACTTAGCTGCAGTTTAGTGTGCTTTTGGTAGCAGTGTGTGTCCAGTGTGAAACTTAAATATCTGTTTTTTCAACTGTTATTAGAGTTTTGGAACCAGACCTTGAAATTTTTCTTGAGCAGGTGTAAACTAGAAAAAAGGGTGAAAGGGAAGCAGTAATATCTGAATATTGGGTTTGTGTTATAGAATGGACTGGCAGTTTATAAGTTTTAGAGCTACATGTTAGAATTATGGGAAAAGGACCTATTTGTTGTTAAGATAAAGAAAGGGAAGCAGCAGAATATTCTATCTCTGAGCTCACTGATAAATATCACCAACTAATTATTTTGCTGAGTTGTATTTCAGTAAATTTGTGACGTAGGGAAGTACTATAATGAATGACAACTTCAGTCTATAGGGTGTTTTTTTCATGTAGTTGTGGTGTCACTGATTGGCTAATGCAGCTATTGAGTTAGATATTTTTGGTTTGGAAAACTTAAAAAAAAAGCCAAACCCAAGCGAACAAACTAAACTGAAAAACCCAAACCCATCCTTAGCTTCCAAATCTGATTAAAGGCTGGGGAGATTTGCTGGTGATCCCAAATGCCTTTCAAATATTTTATTGCTGTCACAGTGCTGCAATAATAGATTGCAAATAGTCAATATAGAAATGTAACTTCAGCAAATATCTGTTAGCAAAGGAACTCTGAGTAATTTCCATATCAGCAAAATTCTGTATTGTCTTTTAAGTGACTTTCAGTGAGAGACTTTTGTTCCAAGCATGAAAAATTGTTTCTGGGATGTGATGACTTATTCTTGGTAATTGATTTATAAGCAGTCTTGATTCCACATCCCTTTGTAGTTAATGGAGGCTTGATTTTCTTTTTATATCTATGTATTTTTGGATACAGATCTAAGCCTTTATCCTAATAGTTTGTGGACCAAAACAGGATGTGTCCTTTCCAGTTCCTATTCTGCCCATATTGGTGAAATTTTAGGATAGACCTACTGCTTCTTTTTTTTTTTTTTTTTTTAAAGTTCATAGTCTCACGTCAGATTTTTGCCTTTACACATTTATTTTGCCTGGCCACATTTCTTTCATGCATGGCCAGCCAGAATCATAAAATATCCTGAGTTGGAAGGGACGCACAAGGATCAATGAGTCCAACTCCTGGCCCTGCGCAGGACAACCCAAAGAATCACACCACGTGGCTGACAGTACCCCTTCTTCATCTAATTTTAGAAAGTGAAACCAAGATAGAGCATTTTAGGAGATTTCATAGTACATCAAAAAGTGAGAAAACTATAGAGAGTGTAATAGGATTTTTTACCACAACTTCTTGTACAGTAACAAAAGAAATTGTAATTGAGTCAGTTGTAATTGTAGGCTTTCCTTATGTTTAAGGGACATATTGGCTGAAAGAAAAATTTCACCTCCTGCATCAGGCTGAGAGAGTGGCATTGTTTATTAACTTCAACCATGTGTAGCTGGGTAATATTCCAAACATGTTCCTTTAGGTTCTCACTAATAAATTAGGCACTAATAAAATGGTAGCCTCTTTTTTTTTCCCCCCATGCTTGTAGTCATTTGAAATTTAAATAAAATTAGTTGATGTAGCCACAGTAGAATAAGGCAAAATATTAAAAAGTTTAGGGTTTTTTTTTTTTTAGTTTTTTAGTTTTTTAAAATGATGACTTTAAATCCATCCTCTCTTCTTTTACTTTCCAGTTAACAGCTAATGGGAATGATGGACTTTAATTCAACCCCTCCTCACCACTGCCAGCTGTGAGAATAGACCCTAAAATTTGCAGTGTCCCCATAATTTCCTACAGCTGGGCTGTCTGCAATTTGAAGCAATAAAGAAAAATGCCTTAACTTGAACCTAGTAAATACTCAGGTGGGAGGTTCTGCCTTTCACCTGGCAGGTTTCTGAACCTGGAGTGAGGCTTCACTTACCTGTGGGAGTAAAAGTGGTGCTATGTTGCTTCCAGATTTGGTCTTCGCTTCCCGCTTCCTGCTGTTCCTGATGCTCAGACAGTTTGTGAGTGGCAGTGACTGCTCTGTGTGTGCTGGGACTGCCATTGCTGCTGTGGTGATGTGGTGGCAGACGGTGGCTTCAGTCTTTCTTCTGCTCTGAGCAAGACTTGTCAATGAACTGCTTTTCTGTTTTTTTGTGTGTTTGGGGATAAGCAGGAGTAAGAGAAGGGAGCAGTACCCACCTATGCTTCTTTTTAGTACATTTCTATGATCCAGAGCAATCTGCAATGGAGTCCAGTTTTGTCTTCCACTGTGGCTTGTTGCTGTTGGTCTGAGGTAGCTCAGGCTCATAAGGCTCCCCAAAAAGAGGTGTGGAGTGAGCAACCCACTTGAAACTGTGCTTGGCAAGTCTGACTTGTCCAGAGAGTCAGTTTGTCAGATAAGATCAGTTATATTTTTACATAGGTAAACTAATGAGGGGAAAGCACCTAGCTTTTTGTAATTTCAAAAAGTATTCTGCATTTACATCATAAATATGTATAGTTATTTTAACAAAATAATTAATTGAGATAAGTATTTCTTGGCCCATGCCTTAAAGATGTCCAGGTAATAGCAAGAGGCTATTTTGAAGGTTGCCATTTCACAGCAGCTAACACAAACACATTGATGCTAGCTTCAGGTAAGTCTGTGGTACACCGTAGTCAAGTGCACAGCTTCACTTTGGACTAGTTTTGTCTATAGTTTCTGTCAGCCCAAATTAATATTGTTCCATTTTAGTGAAGTACATGCCTGTCTTCCATTTGCAGTAGTGTAATAGAGAACCACTTCTAATATTTCAACAAAAAATATTTCAATCAAAAAGTTTCAAGATTCTTCCTCTGTATTTTTTTTTGCATTTTGACTGGTTACAAATCAGACTTTCCAGCAGTGCAGTCTACACTGTCCTAAGCACTTTTGTAAAAGTGAAAACTTACTTGGACGACAAAGGATTTTCTTAATCATATGCAACTGTTTAATTATCAAAGTTATTTCTAAATTATAACTGAAAATGGAAGATTTATAGGTATTAGATTTAAGCTTATTTAGTGATTCTCAGCCATCCTACTGGAATATGTATTTGAGAGGGACAGAGGAAGGAAGGTAATACTTCAGCTGTAGGAAAGTTTTTTTTCTATTTAGAATAAAGCAAAGTCTGCCTTTTGTGACTGATCTTTGAGGAAGTGTATGTGTGTTTTAGTCTCTTTTGTCCTTACACAGTCAGTCATACAACAAATATGCTGAATGTAGTAGAAGCAAAAATTAACAAAGATTCTGTTTGGACCGTTGACAAATATCCATTACAAACAAAGCCAGACATGAGAGGCATGTTCAAGGGGAGGATGACACTGAACTCCAGTGATGTATTACCTATGTCCACCAACGATGATGTAATACTATTAAATAATGCTAAATTATTAGCATTACGTAATCAACTTAAATCACCATTTTGATAGATGTGCTGGACTAACAAGGATTGCATTCAGATGTGGGGAGAGATGCCAGTGGTTATAGTGTTGTGACTTTAGGCTGTCTTGGTAGGTTCAGGTACAGGAAGGGAAGTAAAGATACCAGCAAAGCTCCTGCAGAGGAAGCAGGGGAGGAAGTCAATGACCATTTTGTAATTGAAGAGGACAGAAGGAGGGAGCCTCTATCAGTGGATGACTCAACATCAATGGTGATGAAAATAATATGAAAATTGCTACCAGTGTGTCAGTTGTTGCCAGTGGATGCTGGCGGTGTTACATGCTATATGTGGGCCAGAATACCAGATTAAGGTGGAAGGTTGAGGTGGAGTTGAAGCCTTCCTCTCAGTGCCTCACGAATCAGTTCACTCAAAAACCAAAGTAGCTGCTTGGAGCATTAAACTTGACGGCAGACATGAATGCAGTGTGAAAATAAATAATGCATTTCAGCTCAAGTTTTATGTATAATACTGGCATTTAAATCACTTAACAAGAAGGCGAAGTGTGGATATGTGTAAATTCAAGGGTTATTAAATAAAACGTAAAAGTGGCAAAATGCATTCAACTATGAATGAAACTGCAGCGGGAAAAGTGTAGAAGTATTATAACATGAAGAGAAAGGAGTGGATGGTTTGAGGGGGATTATTCCTCTTTTTGTTTTTTTCCCTTTTATTAATGGAGGAATTGGGGAAGAGTTGCTGACTAGCTCACTGTCGGCAGGGACTGTTTTATTCTATGGTGGTTTAATGCAGTAGTGGCATGCTAATTCCTTAAGGAAAGCAAAGTGAATTTTGGAAATAGGGAAAAAGTTTTTTTTCTGTAGGTAATGTTGCAGTTGCTTTTGAAAATGAAAAAGCATTTTAATTGCCTTCCTGTAAAGCATGTCCAGCTTTACTTTTTTTCAGAAACACAGTATTAAAAGTACTGTTGTCATTTTCCAGATATTTTGTTGCACTTGGCTATTCTCCTGGTCGTATCTCTCTGCGTGAAGGTTAGTGTTATTCCCAGATAAGAGATTTATCTGTTACCATCTTTTTGTCTGAGGCATGGCTATTTTTGCTTCTATAGAAAGCATATATATTATATGCCATTTCTGTGTCTAAAAGCCTGAGTACTATGAAAAGAAGAACTGGAGTTCTTCTAGATGGTCTGCTTGCCTTAATTTCAGTATTTTGTGAAAACTATGGTAACTTCAAGGCTCCTGTTTGGGGTAAGGATGGGAGGAAGGAGTGATCATTCCAGCATCACACATGCTTATGATTTTATTGTGTTGACACAATTTTGATAGTGTTTACTGCCTAATTTAGCTTTTCAACAGACAACCCCCTCCTGCCCATTATTTTAAATATTTCCAGATGTTAATCATGCAGGAAAAAGAATATAAAATTAATTTTTGCAGTGCAGATACTGACCATGATGCTGAGTAAATCCACTCTGCTTTCTTGTCAGTCAGGCAAAATACTACAGCTGAAGGAAGGGCTTAGTACAAGATTTTGTTGTTGTGAATGGTAGGATTGCATCTCTGCCAGCCTCTGTATCAAGGTATCTTAGACTTTCTTTCAGATGTTTTAGCAAGATAAAAACTGAGTAAAATATAGATTACTGTAAAGGACAAATAGTAAAGGTTAGACAGACATGCCATGCACAGGGTAAGGTACAGACAATATTAGCTTTCCATGTTTTGGATCTGGTGTACATTTACAACAAAAAGTAAGTACAAGCATTAACAATAGCACTTATTTCTTGGATATCTTTCTCCTCCTAGACTAACTTGTCTTGTTATTTAAACTTTTTTGGCTTGGTATCCAAACTTAAACAAAACAACATTAATTTGCGGACAAAATACAAATGATTGCCTTCCTTTTTTTTTCTTAGATAGCTCAGTGGGATTCATCTGAAATGAAAATTAGTGCAGTCTGGGTAGGGCCTAATGTCTGATAAAGGATTTTGAGACTGGTTTTAACCCCCTGTGTCCTGGTTGTGGCCAGGACAGAATTGACTTTTTTTTTACGGTACTGGGCACGGTGGTGCGTGCTGTAGTCCGGGCTGTAGTCCTGGCTGCCAGGGAGGCTGAGCCTGCTGGATCGCTTGAGCCCGGGAGAGCTGGGCAGCCGTGTGCTCCGCTGAGTGGGCATGGCCAAGACCTGGATGTTGTTCAATACCATCTTGTCATTGCTGGGGGGTGGGGGAAAGGGACTCCTTCTCTTGCTGCCAAGAAGAAAGGGGATTCTTTCTGGTTGTGGAGAAAGCGCAGTGGGTGGAAGGTCTGTCTGCATTGTTTTTTGTTGTCCTGGGCTTGCTGAGCATTTTTGCGGGTGAATAACCCTCTCTTTGTACATACTTGTATTTAGTACTGTTGCTTTTCATTTTCTTATCTCATTGCTGTTTCCAGTAAATGTTATTATCTCAATCCATGATCTCTGCCATTTGTATGTCCCACCAGAGTGGGAGGAAAGCAGCTTGTGATTTTCTTTTTAGTGGGAGTACTAAATTGGGGAATNGAAATGAAAATTAGTGCAGTCTGGGTAGGGCCTAATGTCTGATAAAGGATTTTGAGACTGGTTTTAACCCCCTGTGTCCTGGTTGTGGCCAGGACAGAATTGACTTTTTTTTTACGGTACTGGGCACGGTGGTGCGTGCTGTAGTCCGGGCTGTAGTCCTGGCTGCCAGGGAGGCTGAGCCTGCTGGATCGCTTGAGCCCGGGAGAGCTGGGCAGCCGTGTGCTCCGCTGAGTGGGCATGGCCAAGACCTGGATGTTGTTCAATACCATCTTGTCATTGCTGGGGGGTGGGGGAAAGGGACTCCTTCTCTTGCTGCCAAGAAGAAAGGGGATTCTTTCTGGTTGTGGAGAAAGCGCAGTGGGTGGAAGGTCTGTCTGCATTGTTTTTTGTTGTCCTGGGCTTGCTGAGCATTTTTGCGGGTGAATAACCCTCTCTTTGTACATACTTGTATTTAGTACTGTTGCTTTTCATTTTCTTATCTCATTGCTGTTTCCAGTAAATGTTATTATCTCAATCCATGATCTCTGCCATTTGTATGTCCCACCAGAGTGGGAGGAAAGCAGCTTGTGATTTTCTTTTTAGTGGGAGTACTAAATTGGGGAATACCATTACTAAACCTCAACGCCCTCTGAGAAAGTACATTTGTTAACCAAAGAGTGATGATATTCCCCACTTTTAGAACAAACTTCATTGAAACAAACTTTTTTCTTTGTAGAATTCTCTGTTATTCTAAGGATGGGGGGAAGACTCTTACTGCTATTCAAATACTGATTCCTATGATGACATAGTGCCCTAATAATAGGCTACAGTGATGAAGTTGAAAATTGTTTAACATAGTTTTCCTGACAGCTTCTAGAGTGGATTAATAGAAAGTTTCTAAAAGGGTTTTGTGTATTGTATGTCTACTTGACAAAATAGGTATTGCTGAAGCATTTTACTGATGGCTTGTTTGGAGCTGTCTGGATGTTGCTGGAATTCTGGAAGTCTTCTTGCAGTTTCATTACAGTGCTTGAAATCTGCATTCTAGCCTGGTAGATTTTTGTTATCAGGGAACCCAGCACTAGAAAATGTCTGGTTTCACCTTGCTCTGAGGACTTCATCTTATCAGTGATTCTGAGGAGTGGGGTCAAAAAGCCAGTAAAGAAAATGCATAGACCTCTTTTGATGTAGAAAACATTAAAGAAGTAAAACATACCTATCTAAATGGATGGTTTGTATAACTTAGTGTTTTGCACTCACTTTTGAATTCTCTTTCTTTTTCCTGGCCAGATGAGAAGAAATTAACCTTTTGAGTTAATAGATATAAAGCTCTCTTGGACTGTGTATGTCACTGCTGTATTTCAGGATTGACATCAATGGAATATTAAAAATGTGTATATTGGAATCAATGCCTTAAGCTTTTTATGGCACCCTTTTAGTTGAGAATGATGGGAGCCTATGCAAAAAGGGAACCAGAATTTGATAGAAACAGGCAGAGAGAGCAGATGGGAAATTAATTCAGGTTTTCCAGTTCTGGGAAATATTATCCTAGATAATTGGGCAAGAAACCAGAGATTTGTTGTACATTTTCCTTCTAGTCTCAGGCAGGCTGTTAGCGGATTGGGTGAAAAAATGTTTATGCGTTCCACTTCACCAGTGTAACAAAGAACAATAGCACGTTTGGAAGACTAATTGGAAAGTGTTAAAGACTGTCCTGTGCTGCTGCTTGGTAACTTTTAGCTTTCAAGACACTCACTTCCCAGAGACCTCAGAAACTCTCTGTGGATCTACTGTTAAAATAAGATTATGAAGCTGAGACTTTTGATTTCCTGGCAAACCTGTGCCAGTTTACCAGGGTGCAAATCCTGTGTCAGTGGACATGCACATACCCACTCCATAGCTGTCTTAAGATGGCAAGATTAATGATGTGGGGTTTAGTGATTTCAGGAAGCAAATGTTTAGGCCATGTAGTTTGGAGATGTTTTTCATTTGATCTGTTCAGTCAACATCTTGCATTGTGTTTTTGAACTTAGACTCAATTAAAAAGTCTTTTGAATTGTTGCTTTACATCAGGTTGTTGGTCTTCCAAGAGAAATCAGTTGCTTTAGTAATGTGATTGTCTCACTTTTGCATTCTTTTCAGAGATAAGTAAGAACTTAAGGTGGACATATTGCCAAGACCAGCGTATAGTATATAGCCTGTTGTCCTGTTTCTTGACAGTAATTTGAAAGTAAGCAGAAATGAACAGTATCCATACATGCTTGTCATCTTTGTATAATTCCGTGAATATTCTCCTTGCTGTTGGTTTGTAGCTCAGGGGCTTCACAAACTGGAGATGTGGTCTGCCTAGGTAGTACCAGTGGGGAGACAATCCAGGCTGAGTGGAAGTGCTCCGGTGGGGGGTGTGAAGCTCTGTGGCCCTGTGCTCATGGTTTCCTGCCCACAGAGAACTGGCACTGCTGAGTGGAGAGCACAGGCAGTCACCAGAGGGTATATCCATTCCTGAGAGCCCTATGTGAGCGCTCCTCACGTGGGAGGAGTGAGGAGTGGCTGACCTGCACCTTGGTGATCTCCCCTTACTTGGGACCCTGGATAAAGGTACTTGGGAACTGAGTGGATACCTATTAGGTAGATTATAAGGAATTTTGGAAGAGAAGCAGAATAGTTCTCATGTGCAGAGTGGTCTAATTGTCCACATAGTAAGTGTCTCGTGCCAGTAAATGTTAGACTCAAAACCTTATTCCTTAAAGAGGTAGACAGAAGAATATTTTTAATATATTTCTTTAGTTCTTATTTTTGACTAGGTTTCAGAGTTTAGGTTTCGCTTGGTTCAGAACTACCATTCTGGATGTTTGGATCTGTTGTTGCTTTAATTGTTTTTCTAGATAGGGAAAAGGTACAGTTGTAAGAACAGTGAAAAAATTAATTTGCCTATGAGAAGTGTGTCTTGTGGAAGGATGATGTGGAGGACTAGCAAGTGAATAGTAGGAATACTGATGGAATCAGCTCTGGTCAGCTGTAGTGGAAGATGTTTTAGAGTGGCAAGAGTGTTACAGTAAACTGTCTATAGCATTGCCTCATCTGCAACATCTAAATTTTAACTCACTCTTTCTTGCCTTGACAGGCAAATATTTGCTTCCCAGTGCAACTGGACAGCAGCTGTGGCAACCGATGGAAACCACTAATCTTGTTCGCATGCGCTACCAAACACTTGGACAGTCAGCACCTTCACTTACTGCTAGCTTGGTGAGTAATTTTTTTCAATGCTAGAACTGTTCCAAAAAAATTGTATTTCTCTATCTATTGGTGGGAGAATGGGGATCAAACCAGTCTGTTTCCAGACCAATTTGTCCTCCTTAAGCTGCTTTTTAAAAGTACGTAATGCATGCCTGCACACAACGTTACTTAATATGTTGAGTGCAACTGAATAACATTTATGGTAGCAGTAACTCTGAATTGGGTTGCTGGATTTTGCATAAAGCCTGAACTGAATGTTGCATTAATATAGCTCTTTGCATTGGAATGGTTTCTTTCCTTAGTAAAAAGGCATGCTTTTTAGGACAGCAATAGAAGGCAGCTGTCCTTTCTCCTGAGCATTCTTTTCTATCAATGTCTGTTTCCACTTCCTAAAGTATTCTGTCCTCATGAGAACATAGATGTATGAAGCATGAGATTAACTAAGTCTTTTGGATAAAATGATAAGGGAAGAGAAAGGAGAGGAGATGCATGCACTTGAACTTTCAGCTTTTTGTTTTCAAGCATCCATTTTACTGCTTTGTGTTTATGTATATTAATATCTTAGTAAGTCTTGAAATGTAATGCAAGACCCTGTATACTAGCCTATACTTTTCTTCAAAGAGTTATGTTAATATATTTCTTGTATAAAAAAGAAAAAAGTTATTAACGCTTTGCCTCCCATCTCTCCTGCCTTCTGGCTGGTCATTAAAACTTTGTTGATCCATATCTGCTTTCTAGGGGAAGCTTATGTTGTAGTTTGTTTTGGCTTTTTTTAAACACAATATTCAGGTTGAAGGCAGCTATGGTCAGCCAACGCTGAACAGATATCACCATGATACCTTTTCATATCATAGTGATAGGTAGACGGCTGTTTTCTCCCTTATCTGTCTGAAATAGTATTTCACTTCAAATGCAACAAATCTTCACCTGTGAATCTAATCCTGGCTTCTGCTTAGTGTTGGTGCTGTTTGTGGCCCTTTGGGCGTGTCAACCTATGTATTTTGTCCATTGTGAATGAAGTATTAGTATTCTGTATAATTGAAATTAAAAAGAAAGTAGATGAATGATCGGAAATCAATTTAAATTGCATTGAAACCGTGTTTTTTCTTCTTTTCTGTATTTGGGAATAAAAAATGATTTCTTCCAAATTACCTAAAAAGTGCTGTGTTTCTATTTGATGCTCTATTTGCACAACCATTAGGTGGCATGCTGCTAGCAATATTGTACTTTTGTTTTGGTGTGATGCTTTAACTATAGGAAGATGCAGCGCTACTTTGACAAAAAGTACTTTAAATGGTCATAAAACAATAGACTAATGAAAAATTCAGTGAGCCTTGCTTCCTTAAGGGCCTTTCACTCATCACCTATCTAGTTTTATGGCGTATCTGTCTGCCACAGACTTCTTCCTTCCTGTCTCTCTGCATCTTTTATCTGTGCCCGACTGCAGTTTCTTTCATGCTGGTGCAAAAGCAGGCAAGAGCCGTCTAAGCAGATCCGAGCAGATTGTGCACAGGGTGGAGATGTACGTTCCTTAGAAGTATTTATTTCTTATCTGGTACTGCTGATCAGACTTGCCTCCTAAGGAGGTTAATGTTAGTGTCACATAGGCAGAGCTCCTCTCAAGCCTCCTTTGACAAATACTTTGCTGTTAGGCTTCTGAAAGACTCTGGTCTTTGCTTAAAAGGGGCCATAAGTTAGGGATCACTCCCCCTCCTTGCCCTTGCATTTTTTTTTTTTTTGTCTTGGTTTTGTGATTTGACAGAGTTGAATTCAGGAGGCCTATTGTTAGATTCTAGTAATGGGAGCTGTTAATCATATTTAGGAAAGAGTTTACCCTTATGTAGAAGAGATTTGTATGAAGAATTTTCATGTAGCTGTTCACAGTCTGAGTTTAAATTAATTTAAATGTATTGTCTCACTCATCTGAAAAATGATTTGCTTGTTACTAATTCCTTAGGTAAGACTGATCTTTCTCTCTGGGGCTGATTCTCAACTGATCTGACTGAGCAGCGATTATGTGCCATTATAGACAAGAATGACGAGTGAACAGGTCAAAGATACATGCTGGTGTTTAATGCAGTTGCAAACAGGGTACAAAAGACATACTTTCTCTAAATTTCTCCCTTCTTCTCTAAATAACGTATAAAAAAATTCACAAAATCCCTAAATGGTTCACAGGTGTAAAACCTTTCTGTGGGAAACTATAGATTTTTTTACAGAATATTGATTAAAAAAGCAGGTGTTGCTTTAAGTAGAGTTCAATAGCTGTGCGTGATTCACTCCTGTAGTATAGGCAGTTGGACTATAAATTAAAAATACAGTTGCCACGTAGACCCATAGAACTGGGTTAAAGATGTAGAGGAGAAGGCTGATTTTGTCATGAATGGGCAGTGTATTGGATTTGATGTGGACCCTTAATTCACAGAATCACAGAATAATCTTGAGTTGGAAGGGACCCACAAGGATCATGAAGTCCAGCTTTTGGCTCTGCAGAGGACATCCCGTAAATCAAACTGTGTGCCTGAGAGTGTTGTCCAAATGCTTCTTGAACTTTGTTAGGCTTGGTGCTGTGATCACTTCCCTGGGGAGCCTGTTCCAGTGCTCAACCCTCTGGGAGAAGAACCTTTTCCTGATACCCAGCCTAAACCTCCCCTGACACAACTTCAGGCCATTCCCTTGGGTCCTGTCACTAGTCACCAGAGAGAAGAGATCTGTGACTGTCCCTATACTTGCCCTTGTGAGGAAGTTGTAGACTGCAGTGAGGTCTCGCCACAGTTCAGAGGTAGCTAATTGATATAGTCTTGTTACTCTTCAGTTTCTGCCATGAGCATTTTGAACCATCCATGACAGATTCTGTGGTGATGACACAGTTGATGGGAGTCTGCAGAGAGTATTAATGTGGACTTAAAAACATTAAGAAAATTATGCAGAATGTCTTCAACACTAAATAGAACGTGAAAGCTGAGTTGAAGAGTGGTTCTGCTTTGTTTGTGGGTGTTGTGGGTCATGTATGTCTGATCAATATCTTCTTTCCACAGCCAGTAATACATGCTCCTGGAAGGCAATTGAGTGTGTGGCTCAGTGCTGAGCTTCGCAGGAGTGTATGGAAACTGTGGTAGAGCTAGTTTATCTGAATCCTTGCACTGTAAGCTGACAGTCATCTCGCCTGATTTCAGGCATCTTTTCAGGGTAGGATAGATTGGGAGTTAACTTGGAGTTGCTGCCTCGTTCAGTGTCCAAAGTTTAGGAGTCATTCTCTGATTCTTTACCAGTCCCCTACCACTCCACAAATATTTGTGAGCAGAATTTTGGGAAAATACTTCACAATAAATTGAAACAAAGCCAATTTTGTTAATGTCTCATTCTAATAAGCTGATATGCTTAAAACTATGATAACAAGCCTGAAACTGAGCAATTACTTATTGTTTTATAGGCAGAAAAGTATTTCGTGGGACAGATTGAATGAAATTCTGGATTTTAACATTTTCTAGTTAGCTGCATATATAAAAGCAATGGAAATCTAAACATAAAATTTCTTTATGATACATGGTAATAAATGTGTAGATGAAAGGAAAAGAATTTGCCCAAATTAATTGGGTAAAATTTCTTCAGATTTGCTTTGGCTTTGTCATGGTTTAGTGTCAAACTCCTGTTACAGGTTTTATTTATTTATTGCTTGTTTGGCTGTGTGGTGTTTTTTTCCTAATGGGAAAAAAAAAAGTAATCTCCTTTAAGAAGCATGAAGTCTTTCATTCGTTTATCTGTTTTATATAAATAAAAAGCCCCGTGTGCTACAAGAAAGATTTCTCACAGTCCAGAGAGCTTTCTAAGACAGCATATTTTCATGACTACTTTATCGTCACTTGCTCTGTGAAATATTCATGTAATAAAAATACACCATAAACAAGCTCCTCAAATGAAACGTAGATTGTAATACACTTGGCTTTTAAATTCAGGCAAGACTGAATGTGTGATTTCAACTTTATGGCAAGTATTGGACTTAGGTTGGCTATTCCTTCTGTTGTGGAAGATGAGTATACAGCATGAAGTAAATCAGGATGCTCTCAAAAGCATGTTCTTTTTTCTTGGAAATGTGAAAGATGTCAGTGACATGACTAACTTTTTACTTAGTTTAATAGTGGATCATCTTTGTGTACTTGAAAATAATTTCTAGTAGTATCAAAACTAGAAAAGCAGTAAAACTAGCTTTTGTGAATGGCTTATGCCCTTTCCTACTAAGCGGTGAAGAGATGTTTTGTCTAGGTATGACTAGAAGCTTTTGCTGCTTTGTAGCATACTACTTACTTTATTTTTTACAGGATTTACCTCTTGATTTCTTCTCCCTCCAAACCAGTCATCCCCCTGCAAACTGCTTTCCCCAGAAAAACAGAAGACTGAATTTGCAAACATCTCTACTTTGGTTGCTTTTTATTGCCATTTTATCAGTGTTAGTTTGTAGGAGTGGTCTTATGGAAAATGGAGGGGGTGATTATATGAAGTATTGGTTTATAAGTTGTACTGCTGAAAGGAAACAATGTTCAATGTCTATGAAAAGCGGTTCTAGTTTTTCAGAAAGAGCTTTGCCTCGTCCTTTCTTTTAAATAGTATAATACTGAAAATGAGTAAGTGTGTCTTTGTTAAATATGCCATTAACTTCAGCTAAATTGACATAATGTTGACAGTTATTATGAGAACTGTTTCAAAACTAATTATGCTAATTAGAACTTAACTACCAGTAATTGCATGTATTCAAACAGCACACCAACACCCTTTTGTGTGTTTTATTCCCCAGATGCAAGACAGCCATTTGTTGTCTGAGAAGCTGCAGAATTACAGCATAGATAATAAATGATTGTGAACAAATAAAATACATTCTTTAGAAGCACTAATTGGTTAGATAAGCGGATGACAGGATCAATTGTGCTTGGTCAAACCACATAATTTAAAAAAGGCCTTTATTTAAATGTTTTATTTCGGAATTGTAGGAAGTGTTTCAAATCATTCATTATCTGTGTTCAGTTTTACCTAATGAATATCAGTTATAGCTGAATTTATTTTTAAGTAAAAACTTTTTCCTTGAAAGCAAGAGGAATATGCATCTGAAACTTGGGTTACTTTTAGTTCTATCTGTCCAGGGATTCAGTTTTTCTGTGCCTGAGTGTGAGCAGCTAATTAATACTCTGAAAGTTAATACAGAGCAAGTACAAGAATGGCATTTGTGAGAAGCACAAAACCCATATAATAGAAATTGCCAAAGTAGCTAATCTTGGATCTTTCTCTCAAATCTCCCCAAAATAGTTAGCTAGAGTTCAGAAACACTGAATCTGAACTGAAGAAGTTACCTGAATGCTAAACCACTGTGTAAAGTTGAAAACCATATTCTTGTTTAATTTAAAACAAGCTAAACATCTAAGAGTAACTACTGAAAATCTTTTTTAAATGGGAGATTTTTATTCCTATGAAATGCTAAAATCATCAAGTAATGGTAGCAGGTTTTCTGTGCTTCAATTGCTTCTAGCTTTTAAGACTAGAGAGTTGTTCTCCTTTGTGTATTTTATTTCATTAATTCCTTACCCATGAATATGTATTGGCATTCATATTTCTTTGTCTGTATTTGCCTTTTAACAAATACTTAATTGCAGTTCTAATCCAGTAGATAGATCTAATTTAGTTGTAGCAAGCAGGAAACGAACATCCATCTTCATAGACATGCTTGTATGCTCCATATTTGTACACAGCAAAAGGCCGGAATAGACCTGGTCCAGAGCTGTGAAACTGTAATACCTTGACAAGCTGATGCAAGAAGTTGGTGACTGGGTGCTCTCTTTCACAAATACAAATATCTCTCTATTTGTCTCTATCGTTGTTTCCAAGATAGTCATGGCATACTTGAGTTTAAAACAAAACTGTAGATTCAGTTGCTTGGCAGAGTTCTAGATGTTGACTTCTTTCCTAAGTTGTCTGATTAAAATTAATGGCTTTATTAATTCTTATGCTTTTCTTGCTCATTCTTGGATGTGCATAAAATACAGATGGGGTGATGGCTGGGGTTAACATTTCTCCCAGAGAGAGCTTTTGATTTCTCAGAATTGAGAACATAGCTTGTGCTGCAAACTACCATTATTTAAAGAATAATGGGAAATGTAGGTAAAAGAATCATCTCTCATAAAAGACTGACCTAGGTTAAAAAGTCTTGTGAGCATATCCAGTGTGTTTTTCAAACATATTCCCACTGTGGTGAAGTAGGTCACCTCCCATCAGCCTCAGTTAGCTTCCAGCTGTCAGGATGTACTTGAGCATAATCTAGAACTGAAAGGAGGTATTGCACTGTTTATTAGAGTTGATTGTAGGCATAACATTCATCCATATTCTGTTAATGGTACAAAATGAGTAGAGATCAGTGTGCAGGAGCTAGGCAGTACATCCCTGTTTTGCAGGAGTACCATGCTTATGTTTTCCAGGTGTCCTATGTAATAATCTTCCTCCTTCATGAGAGACTTAGCCTGAACAGTGAAAAGGCTCACCAGGACCAGTTTCTACTTCTAGATAATGAAGAATCTAGGGCTGTTAAAATGGCTTCCTTTAGGCTGTTAAAATTTTTGTCAGCTGAGCATGCCTTGTTCTTTTAGGTTTTTGTTTGGTCTGTAGGACCCACACAGTTGAGATCAGTAAACTAGGTTAAATGTGGTGCTTCACCCTGAAACTGAAGCTTCTGACTGTGCATTAGTGGTGGCTCTGAATAAGGGCTTATTCTTGTCTGCTGTGATATTTGAGTTGTCTGTGTGTGGTGTTAGTGATGGTTATCTTAAAATGTCATCTAGAATTGTGTTGTTAGTATCACTTAAAAAGTGGGAAAAGTAGAAAGTGTTAGAAAAGTGAGGCCATGAACTTCTCACGCTTGTAAAATTGGGCACATGAGAAACAAAGGAGTAGTGGTGTTTGGCAGTAAACTATATGACCAGAAGAAATCAATGTGTAATCATTTATAGTGTTTGAAGTTTAAATGCCTTTCTGGGAATAAAAACTCTCTCAGCTTGTTGTTGAACTTTACTAAAAGGATAAATGCATAAAATTACAACCTGTGATTAACAAGGGATAAGGGAATATAGTGATGGACTTTTCTGGCATTAGATCAAAAGCTTCTGCAACTCCTTAAAAGATTTATAGGTGTGGAAATGGAAGGGGGATAAAGAGGTTAGAAAGGACATGAAGAGCAGGAAGAAACTGAAAAAATAACTAACATTTGGAAGGATGTAGGAAAATTTAGCTATAATGCTGTCTCCCATTCGCCCTGGTCACAAAAAGCAGACTACTGTGAATTCATTGTCTGTTAGTTAACATGTTAATTGAAACACTGATTCATCTCTATTTTTTAACATGTAATGAGAAAATAGTAAATAACAAGTTGCAAGGAGGTTCTCCTCTACTTGAGGAGTGTGTGCTGATGTACAAATCTGATTTGAATGGCTGATTTCCAGTCTCAGAAGTAGGTAATGAAAGTTTAAACTAATTTCACTCACAGCTCTGCTTTAAGATAAACTCAGATAATGTGGGCATGGGAGTACCATTATGTGTGTAGGAAAACTATATTTCTGTCTGCATTCAGGATCTGAAGTGAGAGGTGGTGTTAACCTCAAAGTGGGTGCTCCCTGTGTGGCCTAGGTGAGTAATAGTAGGTTAGGGTGTTACTTGGTGCTCTTATGAGGCACTTAAAATTTCTTTGACTGTTCTTAGCACTTAGGGATTGGTATTTAGGATAGGTTGATTAACTTAAAAAAAATGCTGTAGAGGGCAAGGTCCTGCTCCACTGATCTGAATTTTAATAGAGATACTCTATATTGTTAAGAAACTTAATTTTTAGCATTGTAGAAACTTTCTCCTAGTGCTGCTATCCCCATAGAAAACTTGATTGCTGCTGTGGCAGTTTCAGTTAACAGAAATGCAAATACCAAAATTCTTTGAACTTCCCAGTAAGGTGTGGCCTAAAATGTGGGATTGTTTGGAAGCTGATGAGGCATATTCCTTTCTGCTAATTTTTTTTCGCTGTGAGGCAGCATCCTTATGTTAAAGGATGATAAAACAGGGCACAATTCTAAATTGATGAAGTAACATTTTTGTTTTCCTTCCTGTAAGTCAACACATTCTCATGCTTGTGGTACTTGCAAAGTGACTGTAATGTAACAGAGGATGGAGGCAGACAGTGTGGAAAAAATAGCTCTCATTCCTCAAGCTGAAGTACTCCCATGGTTGTGATGATAGCTGTAACTCTCAAAACAAAAAGACTCAAACTGGGTTGAATGACCCTGCTGACTTACAGGCACTGGAGCAGGGAGGGGAAATGTAGTTTATCCAGATCTCTGATGGGAATGAACATTCCTCCGCTTTGATTTTTTTTTTTTAAAGCTCCACAAAGAAAAGGTATCTAGCAAGAATTTTTCTAAACATACAGCAGAATACTTTTGTGTTGGATGGTGCACTGCTACTTCTAATCTCTTACAGTTTTAGGTTTAAAAGCAGATGCTGTTTTACTGACCTGAAACTTCAAGTAGGTTGACTGCCACAGTTGGCTTTGGCACATGCTGCTGGGTATTTGTACCTCTGTTTTTTAGTCAGACTTTCTTGTACATTCACGTGAAATCAGATGTCTTATCATAAAATGCACTTCTGTCCTGTGGAAGCAGGTGGGAATGTGGACTTTGATATTTTTTACCATACCTTACCTGTTAGTATTCTTGCAATCTCTCCCTTGTCCTTATAGACAGTGATTTAAATTGTTCCCACTTCACTGATGGGACACAGTCATCATGTTTGTTTCCCTCTTCTGTACACTGCCACAGTGGACTGATGATTTTTAGCATAAACTCTGTTGTCACATCAGTAAAGCTAGAAAGCACTGCTTTTTTTTTCTTTTATCCCAGTATGCCCTGTTGTGGTGCCTATGTCTATATCCAGTTCTATCAGATTTTTAATAAAGCAATAGTACAGTAAAATCATTGCATCCATTAAGAATTTTCTTTCATGGTGTTGTGGAGATTAAGAAACTAGGTAAGTGCTCAAGTTGACCTAATGTCACTTGAGTGAGAGATATAATAATCAGCAGGAGATTGGTTAACTGCTACTCTCTCATGAATACATTTAACCTCTTGATGATTGCTGAATATCTGCAATTACGTGGTGCAGTGGAAGATACTCTATTTGGTCTGTTGAATTCAGAAATGATGGTTGGGTTTGTAATGCATGGAATAATTTCATAGTAATAATATACACTTGGCTGATCATGGATCCCTTTTTCTATTTCTTAGGCTGTCTGTTGAGAGAGGATGAAGGTAATAAGAAACAAAGCTGAATTATGAGATTGCCTGCTGTAAATAAGGGAGAAAAAAGAGTGAGCTCAAGTTAAGTAAGAGAACTAGCTGGATCTTAGTGTATTTCACTAATCTCATAAAAAATTTTCTTTCCAGTGAAAGCATATCCTGAACAAACTTTCCTAGCATGATGCTGCTTTTCCAGAAACCTGTAACTGTGAATAAATGTTCACGTGCTTGTTATATGTCCTCTATTAAATATGAAATTGCGACTAGTGATCATTAGGAAAACATTCCCTTTTATTCCAGACTTCCTTTGTTGATTTGTAATCCATAATTCCCTCTGTCCATAGGGAATCAAGACTTCAGCAAGGTAAACTGTCTTCTGAATGAATTTGAATGCTGAAAGGCTTATCTGTTGCTCTCTAATTAAGGAGGGTTTTTTTGTGAAGCAGGAGGACCATGTGTAGTGGCAAATATTGAATCTTATAGTGGAAGAAACAGCCAAAACACATTAAGAATTATGCATCCTTAATGGAAAGTACATTAATATGTTATCTCATTGAGAAAATACTGCATTATTGCAAGTGTTGAGATTAGATACTTCTAAAAAGAGAGATGGGGCATCAAAATAAAGGAGACTAGATGCATGATTGTTCTGAGTGATCTCAAGATTAAACAAGAACTTAAACCTTGCCAAGGTTTAATAATGGTGGTTGGAATGCAGCTTGCCTATTACTGATTTCACTTGAGAATGAAACTTCTAGATATCTAACAGGGATTATTCAGAATGTAATTGCTATGACTATTTTGCCATGAGATTTTTTTTTAAGAATTTGTTTCCTTTACCATATCCAGACTCTGTATTCCATTAAGAAATATTCCATTAAGCTGATAGTTAGAAAAAGCCTCAACTCAGAGGGTTTTTTACTTTTTCTCTGAAAACATAGCTAGATGTGTGGCACTTTGAATTCTAAGATTTAAAATGGCATAGCTTCCCTATGTTTGATGTTAGACTTTCTTTGGGGAGATACTGAGACAAATAGTTCAGCAGCTTTTGAAAAAGGAAGAACATTTTGGTATGTGTGTCTCAGTTCTTGTTGAAAGGAGGTCCATGAGAGATACAGACTATACTCATGATGTCCCTGTCTTTTCAGAAAGAATTTTCTGTTGTTCTATTCTGTAATTATGGATAACTTAGAAAATCAGAGGGCTGACTGCCTTGTTTGAATTGGTGATCCATCTATGCTTTTTAACGCAGTAAGAAACACAGTGTTTGATGGAAAAGGCAAAATGGACGAAGCTGGCATCTGTTGTAAACAGTGTTCTCCTACATGTTCTGTCATTGAAAGAGAAGTTGATTACTTATTTAAAACTTACTTGAAAAATGGGTTTGCTTCTGCAACAATTATTTTTCTTCTAAAATTTTCACGACTGATTTATTACCTGAGGTAATAAATTAGTCCTCTAAACAAGTGGTGTACCCAGAAACAAGTTGGTGCAAGTAGGACTTTGTCCGGCAGGTGGCATGGAGACCCAGTGTGTACCTACACTCTCCATGGAATGTGGTCACTCCTACACATATAATTGTGACTGTTGGCAAGGTACATGTGCTTACACGTGAAAAAGTAGTTTATTCTCAAGAACCTTAAAATATAATTAAAAGAATCAGTAATATTTCCTTTTATTAAGAAACAGCAGCAATCAACCCTACTTCCCTAAGTGTAATAAATTGTTGCACCCATGTGCTGACCTGTGGCTTGCCACTTGTGTAGGTTTATCAAGAAGAAGAGAAAAAGAGTTTTGCTGACGAATCTTGAATTTTCCCTGCTTGTGATCTGTATTCTGACTAATATATGATGGGAATAATAAACTGTCTCTTAATGCTTTTCTAGATCTAGTAGTTGCAGTGCTCTCTTGCATACACAGCAAGCCAGCCTGGTTTATCTGAATGTGTGTTTGTGTAATGTGGTAAAGTGGAACACAGATTCAATGGTGTTCTATCAATCCCTGCAGTGATTAGTGCCCAAAAGTCTTTATTTCTGAAGTACAGAAGAGATGTAAAACGAGCAATGCACTTTTCTCTGTGTGTGGGGCTAGGATTGTAATACTGAAGGAGGATAGAGGAGAAAACTGATAAGAGTTTACATTTTATTATCAGGCCAATAATGCCTTCTTTGTGCTGTAGCTGGGGACTCAGAGGAAGCAGTGCCTTGGACAATGTCTGTTTTCCGCTCCTGAGGTGTGGTGGTTATCATGTTGCACCCCAAAAGGTTTCAAAATTTCCCAAAATGTGGAGCATTTCCCAAAATGTGGAGCATTTATTCCATACTTTTTCTAAGCCTTTAGAAGGGATATTAGGCAAATGTATACAGGAGCATAAATGGCCATATAGATGAAATACTGTAACATTTCCACTTTGAATAATAAAGTATATATTGCTTATAGTGTCTAAAATTGTATATGAATTCTTATGCCTTGTTAGTAGTTAATAATGGTGTTGTGGATGTGTGTTACAGTCATTGGTTTCTCAGAATTTCAATGTATGTTAATAATTGTTAATAAATTGGCTTTGTCAATCTTGATTTTAGACAAGGCAACTTGAGGTCCTAACACTCTAAAGCGGGAGAATTGCTTTCCCTATTTCTTAAAATAATGTGCAAGTTCATATGATATCACTGCATAGCTTCTATGGGTAAATGAGATCTTGGAAAATAAATCATGAAAACTGAGCGGTGGATTTTCATTACCCTATTCAAGTAGTTTGTCGTAAAGCTGGCCTATATTCATTCCCTTACTGACTGAATATCTTAAATATGCTTTCCTGTTAATATCCAAACAAACAAACCTTCCTCATTGTATGAGGAAATTCTTACTGAATGTATTGCAGAGCTACAGTTCTGTCTGCTAGTCTTTATGTACAGACTAAAAAGGTATCTGCTGCTTCGGGTGGATTACAGCATCCCTTATGACGGTGGCAGTGCTAAGTGTTGGTCTGTCAATTTTTGCTGCTAATTTTGATGAAATGTCTGACTTCCAATGCTGTAGCCAATTGCAGTGACAGTTCACAGATAACAGAGCTTTCAGAACTTGAAGGAACAAGAGGCAGATGAATAGTGTTGTTTCCATCACCTTTTTTTCCTCAGAAAACATTAAAAACATTGCATTAAAAAAACCCTCTTGGGTAGTGCAACAGTACATAGTGATACTATAAGTTTTTGACTTATGTAAGATGGCTAGATGTTGATCTGTATAAAATTCTTTAAAGATAATCTTCCTTTTGATTCACTTCCAGAATGATTTTTCAAATTGATAGAGGAAATATATGCACATCTTCCATCTCCTGGCATCATGCATGGCTGTTGCTTTCATGCTTCTGTGACGTTTCTTGATGATGATCTGGTATTCATTAAGAGTTCTAATGAAATCCCTTTTCCCCACAGTATTGTGGAGTGACAATATGGATGGTTTGGTGTGGATATATATATACACAGGACAGTTGCAAACTTTTGGGTGATATAGTTTTTTTAGAGATTTTTTTTTTTTGTGTGTGTAATAGAAAAAGATGTACTGTGTCTGCATAGGGTGTTTGAAATTCAGTGTAAGATACTGGGGGCAAATTCCTTTAGGAACTTGTCCTGGTTTGAAGGACAGGTGTCTGTCAAGGAAGGTGGGAAAATCTCCCTTGGGTAGAAGATGACCCCCCTCCCTCATCCGTATTACTGTACCTTTGAAATTACA
>VZRJ01003721.1:2432-124651 GCA_013397565.1 Ptilonorhynchus violaceus
GCAGGCAGGCAGGGTTGACTGGGGAGCGATGGACCTCGGTATCACCCACCGGTAGACCAGCAAAGGGCAGGCACAGCAGAGACGAGCAGCTCCCAGCGGCGATTGGTTACAGCGTAACTCTGTACGTACCCTGTGCTGCTGCGGGACCCTCGGAGATGTCACAGCGTATCCGTGCTCGGGAGCCAGCCGGCAGAGACGTCGCAGTGCAGCAGTGTTCCCGGAGTGAAACCGACACCCGCTCCACACACCACCGTTCTCCCCGGCTGCCGAGCCAAAAAGTGCCCAGCCAGTCCGGTCTCCACCCACCTCTCGCCCAAGTTTCAGGCAGCTTTCTTCGCGATGCTCCAGCCTTTTTGTTTTCCTTTAACTGGGGGAATTGTCCTGGCTTCTGGGCTGGGCAAGTGATCCCTTTTGTCCTTAAGTATCGTCGTTCTCTGTCGTTACTGTGGAATGCAGCTCTATAGATAACTCCCTTTTGTTCTTAAGTATCGCCCATCAAATTTTCCCGGCCAGCCTCTCCCATCTACACAGCCTAGCTAGTACCTCAGGGAAAGGAAACAAATTTCATTTTCCCTAATCCATAACAGAAGACTAAATGTTCTGACCAGGTATGAGTAATAGATATTTATAGGAGAACTGTAAGAATGTGTAAAAAATACGAATCATCTAATGATTTTAGCCCTAAGCACAACAGGAAATACAACCACAATCACATGGTAAGTAATTCCCATGGAAACTGATAATACTTTCCATTAAACTGGAATTAATTTCAGGCTATAACATGCTTAAGGACACAGAATGCATAATGCTGCAGCAAGATAGCTAATGCCATACGTAGAAAAAGGAAATGGCTGAACTGGGGGTATGACTGGAGTGTGGAAGAGGGAGAGCAGGACTCAGTGTAAGAAAACCCTGTCCCAGCACATCATGTCACAGGCAGGAAATGCTCCCTGCCCTCCATTACCACTGGATCTCACTATGTGGGTTTCCTTGCAATGGACTGGGTAAATAATGCAGGTGGAAGAAGCCAGCATGCCTCCTCCTTCCCTGGTCCCTTAACTGCATCATGGATCTCTCCTAGCACAGGAACAAAAAGTATTAATTAACTGCCTTACCAGACACACTGCCTTCATGTCTGCCAAGGCCATGACCAGCCTCCCTGAGCTTCCCTTTCACCCTCCATGGCCCAGGATCCACCTCCAGCACAAACCAGGGTTGTCAGTCCTTGTTCCAGTGGCACTGCAGGTTGCCCATTCCAGCCTCCCCCAGCCTTGCCCAGCCCAGCCATGGGTCCCAACAAGCCAAGCCCACCAGTAGACCAACATCCCTGTCTGGCCCGGTCCCCACAGCCCGGCCTGGCTGAGCTGCAGGATGATTTCCTGGCTTGAACTCATCCTGTCTCATCACCATGAACATGCTCCATGAACACCTTGCAGAGCCGGCTGAACCTGCTGAGGGTCTCCAGGTCTGCCCTGCTCCCTGGATGGGGGCAGTGGGACAGACAGACCAGGGTGTTAGTACACTCAGCTCGCAGCTCCCAGGCCCTGAGGGAGCTGCCAGCCCTCACTGCACCTGGGCACAAGGGTTTGCAGTGCCATGACAGCCGCGTTCTGCCACCAGCACTTGCCAGGAAATTGCATCCCAACCCACCACAGCCTCAGGCAGCCCAACAGATCCACTGGGCTGTTGCTGTAACTACAAGCCACAGGTTAGGTGGCAGTTGGGCAGTCCCAAGGGAACTGGACCAGCAAAGTCCTGTCAATTTATGGGTTGTGGAGAAGTGTTCCGCTTGGTAGCTGGATTGGTTTCCCACAACTGAAAGCTACAGTGATGAGGCCTCACTTCCATTTCTTCAGCTGCTTCTTGAGAAACAAATTCCATTGAATAGGTCTGTCAGCCCATACGGCCCAAGGTATTGGGGAACATGAGAGAAAAGCTGCTGCATGCAGTAATTTGTTTTGATTAACAAGAAGGTTTGTAATTAACTTGCCTGGCAGTGTTCAAGGCCGGGCTGGATGGGGCCCCGAGCATGGCTCTACCTGATGTAGTGGGTGGCTTCCCTGCCCATAGCAGGAGGGTTGGAAGTAGATGATTTTTAAGGTCTCTTCCAACCCAAACCATTCTATGACTTCTTTGATTTCTATGATAACTTGCATCTAGGTGGGATGTATTCATGATCTCCCCGTGTACAAAGGTAATGGTGGCTGATTCACCAGATACGCTGTCCCCATTTACCTTCACAGCTATCTAGACAGCTTATCACTCTGGATATCCATCACTCTATGGAGCAGGTATGAAGTGCCTCGGATAAGGATGTTGTACCTACAGCAGCTCCCAGCACTTGAGAAGTGCTCAGTTTTCATAACTGGGGTGAATGGTGTCAAGCTAACCCAGTACCCAGACCTCTGGGGGGGGTACTGAGTCAATAATGGTGCTTTGCCTCAACCCAGTGACACTCAGTAACTACAACAAGTGGCACAGTTCTAGCAGCCTCCACCAAGAACCTGTTTTGCAGTTTTTAATCTAGGCAAAAAAAAGGAGAGGAGAGCAGTCACCGCTAATGGAAAATATTGTTACTTTTATGAGAAATGGGTTCAGGTAAAGCATTCCACTGAGTGAATTCCCCCTTCCTTTCTTCCTGAAAGCAACTTATTTGCAAAGATCCCAGTAGGGAACTGGGCTTTCCCTTCCTTGTACCCTTTGCAAGTGTCAACCCAAGTATCAACAAGATTCTGTGTGATGGGACACTCCTCTCACATCTAAACAATCTGTAGTGGTTATTAAAGATACACAGGAAAGTTATTAAAGACTGTTGGTATGAAGAAACAGACTGAGAAAAGTTGATGTGTAGTCCCTGTTCCAGAGCTAGAGAAAAACAAAGCTTTTTGTTTTTCAAACAAAGATTTGATTGCAATCTTCCTTGCAATCAAAGGCTTCTGGAGATGCAGGCACAAACAGCAAACCAGCTATCTTGGAGAGGGGCTTAGAGGGAAACCCAGCTTAGAGTATATATATATACAGATTGGAGGAGGCAGCATAAGAAAGATGAGGTTTCTTGGCATCTTACCCACCCTATCAAACCACTGCAACTGCCATCAATATCGAAATTCTCATGATCTTCCATGAGTTTCATGTTTTTTCCACCCATTTCCCCCTCAGATGAACTGAGGAAATAATCCACTTGTATTATCTTCATGTCTGTTGTGAATGATGAAGACACGCTGCATTTGTACATATAATGGGCTCTCTCTTGTCTCACAGGGCTGGGAGACTGAGAGACACAAAATGGTGAAACCATAGGTGCCCTTATTTTATAGAAATAATTTAAATCTGAGGAAGAAGCACACCTTTGACATGTAGCTTCACAAGAAGTTAAAGGAAACACGGCACATCCTGTTTCTACAAACCTTTTTCCAGTAACTCTAAGGAAAATCTTTAAACATGTCAGGGTTTGGAAAGCTGCTTACCTTCATTCATTGTCTTCCTGTTTTCCTCTAAGGTCAAACAGATTTATGTGTGAAAGGACAACCTGCACTTGACAGAGTGAAGCCACGTACCCCTTCTTGTTTACACCAGTTCTGCAAAGCTAATTCCAGAGTCTTTGCCTTTTCTTGGTATCTTCAAACTCAATTAAAACACAAAGACTTGAAGAGCAAAATAGATGGTACATTTTAAATGCTTCTTCAAAGGGTGATTTGCTTCAGTGTTTTCTCATTATTAAAGTAGGCATCTGCTGAAATAAAAAAAAAATTGTGCACAAAGCAAATGAAAATGCTGGAAAATCTAAAGTCAAGAAAGCTAATGAGTGTTAACAATGTCCATGCTGCAGCCAAGCTCAGACCCGTCTGCTGTCTATTCCAAAATCAACATCTTCATTCAAGGACTTCCCTCTCCCACCCTACAAATTCTTCTCATTGGCACCCAAATTCTCCTTGAAGCTGATGGGAACAAGCTCTGCCAGTTATGTGAATGACTTCTCAATGCATGCGAACCATCCTTCTGAAATCAGCACAGGCTACATTGCTGTAGGTAACAGAGGTAACAGAGAATCACAGAGCCACTTAGGTTGGAAAAGACCCTTAAGATCAGAGTCCAACCGTTAACCCAGCACTGCCAAGACCACCACTAAGCCGTGTCCCTAAGCACCGTGTCTCATGATCTTAGAGGTCTTTTCCAACCTAAACAATTCTATGATTCTATGACTCCATGAATTCGATGGCATAGCCACTTTTTTATCCATCTAACTGTGCACCCAGTGACAGTGTAATGTACTCTCTTGGAGACACTGCATAGGAATTGTTGGCAGAAGAACCTGTTCAGGCTTGGCACATACGAAACCCACAGCTATTTGCCTCTGTGTCCGAGGTTTTGCTCTGAGCTCTTGAGGCTCTGCAGGGCTGCATGACTCTGCCCTGTGCTGCAAGAGGACGAGTGAAGCCCAAAGGAACAGTCCAGCAGCATTTCTCTGAGGCTGCCCCACAGGGCAAGAAGGGGCTCCTGGGATCAGAGGCTTGGCCTGGAGTCCAGTTCTTGGACTTAGCAGGAGACACAGGAGGGCGAACAATGTTCTTCCATGCAAACTCCCCTGCGGACCCCTTACAGACTACCCTCACCTGTCCCCAGAGCCTTTTGAATAGGAGATGGCCACCTGCCAGCTCCTCAAATCCTGACTCACTTTTCCTGAGAACTCAGCAAGGGAGAGTTTCACAGACAAGAGGAAATCCCTGAACAGCATGCAGCCCAGAGAGTGGAAAGTTTTTTCTTGGGGGGGTTGGATTTGTTGTGTTGTTGGGGTTTTTTTTTCCCCCAACTTCCCAACGAATGCATTTGGCAGCTCACTGTCCCTTGTCAGTGCAGGATCCCAGCGGAAACCAGAGCTGGGAGGGCTCTTCCTGCCCGGGTGAGGTTTCCCAGGAGTGCGAGGGATTTACAATCGGATTCACAAACTTTCACTCCTCGTCCCTTGCTGTGTCGCACTGAAGGCCATGTGCAGTGGCAAGCTGCAGACAGCTTTGCTGGTGGCCGGCTACTTTGTCTACCTGCTGGTGGGTGCTGCCGTGTTCCAGGCACTGGAGAGGACCGCCGAGAAGCAGGAGAAAATGGCAGCTGCCCAGATGAAGGAGGCTTTTCTGCAGAGCTTCACGCAGCTCACGGTGGCGGAGATGGAGCAGTTCATGAAGGTAAGGGAGCCCTGCGCAAGTCCCTTTCTCCCTCCTGTTTCCCCATCAGATGTTTCCTGCTCAGCCTTGCTTCACAGGTAACTCTCACTGCTTTCCTTCTGAATGTGGTCACTTGGATGCTTCTAGCAAACCCCTCTCTAGTCTGAGCAGGGAGCTCACTCTGACGGTAAATACAGCTTGTGTAGCTGGACAAAACCCGCTGTGTGTTAGCTATTAAAAATCCCCATCCCACAGTATCCCGATTTTCTGGGGTCTTGCCTCCTGTTGATTCTGCTTTCAGTGGGGCTGTGCTCATACACAATGGGTGGCATGGCAAGCAAAATGAGTGTGTCTGAAATGAATAGGTGTGGCTGCCACTCAGAACAGCGTCACAGATAGCACAAAGGAACAATAAATAAGGCAAGGTCTAGATAGAAAAAAAATAGAAGCCCAAATAACTACAAGGAGAGTGGCATGATCAGAGTTTACTTTTTGAAGATGCTGCAGAAGTGAAAGAGGTAGCCTGGCCAGGGAAAAATGTTTCTGGTCATGGCACAGGAAGATGAAGATGAGTATGACTGTGTTTCATAGCTTTATCTGCTGCAGTGCAGGAGAAAATAAGGAGTGCAAGCCCTGCTGGAAGCATCTCCACATGGGAAACTAATGGAGCTCTTAATGGGGCAGTTCACAGAATAAGGAAATGTGGGGAAGAACTGGTATTTCTAATAGCACAACCAGCAATTCAGCCCCTGTTTTATATGGGTAGGGGAGGAGGGGAAAAAAAAGATGATGAGATTTTTCAAGACAAATAAATGTTTGTGCAAGAGGTGTGGAAATTATTTTTGTTAGCCTCGATTTTCTGAGACACCAGCAAAAAACATAGTGAGGGAAGAAGCAGGGAGGTAGACTTCTCTAGTGCAATTTATTCCAGCACATGTCCAGCCTCTGTCAGGGCTCCGTCCTGGATTTTATCACAGCTGTTTCTGTACAAACCAGCCTGCCTTCCAGATGTCCAGTCCAATGTTCCCTGTTTGCTAAAGAGAGAGACAACTGGATGCTGTTTGTTTTATTTTTTTTAACTTAAGCAAAACAACAGCTCTTAGAATTTAAACTAAGGAAGAGAAGAGTCTGAAAATGCATAAAGTGATAGATGATAGCACAGGAGAGGTGTGGAAGAAATGTCTAGCCAAGCCCCGTGTGGCAGGGTCTCAATTCAACCCCAGCTATCTCTGACAGATATTCCTCTAATCTCATCTCAAAGGCCACTTCGTAAATGCGTGTGTAAATGTGTAAATTTGTGCATGTGTATTCATGCATGCAGTTTGGAGAAGAGGGTATATGTCAGGCTTTGCAAATCAATGGACTTTCTCTGAATTTAATTCTGTGACACTAATCAGAATACAGCCTTAAAATGAAATTCTCAGTGTGTGTCATGTAGTCTGCCACAAGTCACTGATGCAGCCCTTGAAGGGACCAGAGTCACTGTTCAGTGCACCTGCGTATAGGTGGGTGATCAGATCCTGGATCCAACCACTGCCATCTCAAGGGCAAGTCCAAATCCAGCAACCAGCCATGCCATCCCTTAAGCCAATGCTCTGCTACATCCTAGTCACCCACAGGATCATGATTTTCCAAACTACTTGGCCTAAAAGAAACAAGGCCCTTGATCACACTAAAAGAAACAAGTTCTCCAAACACCCACTAGAGCAGTCAGCACAAACAGGGCAGAAGTTGAACACTCAAAACCACTGGATAACAGCTTCCCAGCCTTGGAGGTAAAGCTGCAAATAGCATCAGAGTATCTCCAAAGTGAGGTGAGAGTGGTACTCGCAGGAAAGGAGCAATAGTTGGGTAAACCGGTAGTATTTTTGCAGCAAGCACTTGAGAAAAGCAGTCATGATGACACCAAACTTTGCTTTTTCTCCCAGAACCTGACTGAAGCCATTCAAAATGGAGTATATCCTGTTGGAAATGAATCACAGTTTGAAGAGAGCAACTGGGATTTCAGTAACTCCTTCTTCTTTGCAGGCACAGTTGTCTCCACAATAGGTAGGTCTAATGCTTTCCATTTATGTATGCTTGTGTGTGAGTGATGCTTATTATGTCTGGTTATTAGGACATGAATGGATAATACTTTCCAGGATAAAAACTCCAGCCTTTCATTGTCATGGATGGCAAGCAGCCACGGACTTGGTCCTAAGACTTTACTACTGCACAGCTCTTCATGCATTATTTTGGCTTGTCAAGTATAAGTGGCCTCTCATATTATTTCCCACTTGTTTCTTGTTTGCAAACCATCTGTTAAAGTGTTCACTATGCTGACATTTGTGGGTGGGAGACAAACTTCACTTTCCTGGTCTTTATTCCAGGTTTTAAATCTGAGAGTGCTGTAAAGCATAAAAAAATGTTAGGAAGGAAGTGAATGCTGGGGCCTGGGCACTGTCTATATAACTTATCTTGGACTGCCAATTCACATATTCAATTAGTAACATGCCAGGAGGAAAAAAATGGGAAGGGGGAAAGACAAATGCTGAGAATTTTACACTGCTGCTTCAAGCTGTTCTGATCTTTTCAGGGCCTGCCTGCTCTACCTGCATCTCCCTTTCTTCCAAATGTGCATCCCAGAAAGTGCAGGCCTGCCAAACTTAAGCCTAAAATCCATACTGTTGGCACTGTCATGCAGTGGAAGTAAAATCTGTGCAGAGTGGAGCTGAGGCCTCACTCCCACTACACCCTAAGCACATCTGCTCCACTGATCTATGAGTGTGATATATTACAAGGGCCCCAGGGGTGTCCCAGCATTGTGGAAGGTGTGTAAGTGTTGCACAAGCCCACGTGGACATCTCCTGCTGTAGAAGGGCAGGGTTCTGACCCATCAATGACAAGTGTTCCATGGTTACAACAACATCCACCAGCCAATCCACTCCTTTCCACTCCCTGTAGTACTGTATTTTCTCATTACAGTTTACCCCAACTTCCTTCTTCTTCCCCCAGCTTTATATGCTGAGCATGACACCAGATGGTCTGGAATATTCCTTGGATCAGTTGTGGTCAGCTGTACCAGCTGTGTCCCCTCCCACCTCCTTGTGCACCCCCAGCCTCCTCACTGGTGGGGTGAGGTGAGGAGCAGAAAAGGCCTTGGTTCTGTGCAAGGGCTGCAAGCAATAACTAAAACATCTCTGAATTAGCAACACTGTTTCCAGCACAAACTCAAGAAAATTAACTCCACTCCAACTAAAACCACCCCACCCACCCCTCATTTCGTACTAATTAAATCATGCTCAGGTCTTCGCTGTCCAATATCTTCTCATTACTCACCACCACTCTTCCCATGTTCTCATATAATACACAGATATTATTCCCTTAGTGTGAGGATTGCCCCTGTGAAATGTCTGTAAAATGTCCATAAAGGTCCACAAATGTTCACAACAGGTGCAATGAGTTTGTTTAGTCCATGACTTTGGGCTCAATCTGTTAACATGGCCACTACTCAGGATAGGAGACGAGCTGTGTTGGGGGGAGTTAGTGAGCATCAAAGCCAGCTTAGGTCAGGTCACTGCTGCCCTGCAACTGCTGCTTGCAAGGCTTCTCCTCCACTTGTTCCAGTGGCTCCCGCTCTAGTAATTCCCATAACATGCAACTCAAGTCATGGGTTACAACAATTTAAAGACATTTCCATTACAATCTCCACCCCTTGTCCCTGTGAGCCAGGTTATATCGTTTAACTTTGCAATGAACTCTCCTCTTTGCTCCAGCTTAGATTTATCCACAGACTGTGGTCCCGTAGGGTTGTATCTGCTCCAGAGGAGCCCTTACCTGTGAGCCACAGTCCCTGCAGGGTGTGCCTGCTCTGTGGTGGGCTTAGCCATGGATAGGTGCTGTGAGCTGCTCCAGCGTGGCCTTACACACAGGCTCCGATGCTTCAAGCCTCACCTCGAGTGCTGTCTGCAGTTTTGGGCACCACAATACAAAAAAAGATACAAAGCTATTAGAAAGTGTCAAAAGGAGGCCATGAGGATGGGGAAGAGTCTGGAGGGGCTGTATGAGGAGCAGCTGAGGACATTTGGTCTGTTGAGCCTGGAGAACAGGAGGCTGAGGGAGGGCCTCATTGTGGTCTTCAACACCCTCATGAGGGGAAGCGGAGGGGCAGACACTGATCTCTTCTCTGTGGTGACATGACAGGACTCAAGGAAATGGCCTGAAGTTGTGTCAGGAGAGATTTAGGTTGGATATCAGGAAAAGGTTTTTCACCCAAAAGGTGACTGAGCACTGGAACAGGGTCCCCAGGGGAGTGGTCACAACACCAAGCNCTTGTTCCAGTGGCTCCCGCTCTAGTAATTCCCATAACATGCAACTCAAGTCATGGGTTACAACAATTTAAAGATATTTCCATTACAATCTCCACCCCTTGTCCCTGTGAGCCAGGTTATATCGTTTAACTTTGCAATGAACTCTCCTCTTTGCTCCAGCTTAGATTTATCCACAGACTGTGGTCCCGTAGGGTTGTATCTGCTCCAGAGGAGCCCTTACCTGTGAGCCACAGTCCCTGCAGGGTGTGCCTGCTCTGTGGTGGGCTTAGCCATGGATAGGTGCTGTGAGCTGCTCCAGCGTGGCCTTACACACAGGCTCCGATGCTTCAAGCCTCACCTCGAGTGCTGTCTGCAGTTTTGGGCACCACAATACAAAAAAAGATACAAAGCTATTAGAAAGTGTCAAAAGGAGGCCATGAGGATGGGGAAGAGTCTGGAGGGGTTGTATGAGGAGCAGCTGAGGACATTTGGTCTGTTGAGCCTGGAGAAGAGGAGGCTGAGGGAGGGCCTCATTGTGGTCTTCAACACCCTCATGAGGGGAAGCGGAGGGGCAGACACTGATCTCTTCTCTGTGGTGACATGACAGGACTCAAGGAAATGGCCTGAAGTTGTGTCAGGAGAGATTTAGGTTGGATATCAGGAAAAGGTTTTTCACCCAAAAGGTGACTGAGCACTGGAACAGGGTCCCCAGGGGAGTGGTCACAACACCAAGCTTGACAGAGCTTGAGAAGCGTTGGGACAATGCTCTCAGGGACATGGTGGGATTCTCACGGTGTCCAGCATAGGGCCAGGAGTCGGACTTGATGATCCTGATGGTCCTGATGATCCTTCCAACTCAGCATATTCTATGATAAGTGTACCTAATGCATCAGGGCCTCATCCCTGAGCCACAGTCCCTTCAGAGGTGCACCTTCTGTGGCACAGACAGAACCATGGCCACGGGCGCTTTGAGATGTACCTGCTGTGGCGTGGCCTTATCCAGAGCCGCAGATGCTCAGGGTGCCCTGCTCTCACATGGATTCATCCACAGGTCACAGTCCCTTTGACTCCAGTTCATACTGGAGCTTCAGCCTGTCCTGTGCAGCAGCACAGGAACAGCCATCACTCGGAATGTTTCCTACTTCCTTCTTCTTCCCTCAGGTTTTAAATGCTGAGCATAACTCCATATGGTCCATATGGACTGTCCCTTTGGTCAGTTCTGGTCAGCTGTCCTGGTTGTGTCCCCTCCCAACTCCTTGTGCACCCCCAGCCTCCTCACTGGTGGGATGGGGTGAAGAGCAGAAAAGGCCTTTTAAGGCCTTGCAAGGACTGCAAAGCAATAATGAAACATCTCTGAATTAGAACACTGTTTAAAGCACAAATCCAACTCACAGCCCCATACCAGCTAATATGAAGAAATTTAACTCTATCCCAGCCAAAACCAGCACAGGAATGCAGGCTGTCCCATGTACAAATGTACAAATTTGCCTGTTTCTCTGCGCCTTCATCACAAAGGTCTGTTATGAAGGTACGTCAGGTACTTCCACTCCTCTTCACCAGCTTTTTTTTCATGAAATTGGAATATTTGTGCAACAGGGAGCACAAGACATCTCATGCATTTGGGGATCTGATAGCCAAAAAAATCACTCAGTTGTTTTATTTGTCTTTTCTCCCAGAGAAAACATTGCATTTTCCAAGTAATGGATGCCTTGAGATGAACTGTGGTCAGGAAATGCCTTTTCCCAGGGTCTTTGATAGAGTAAGGACATACACGAAGTACAGCACTCTTGCACTCAGGGATGTACCACATGGGGTCCAAGAGTCTCGAGACTAAAGGACATGTTTGGAGTTGTTCCACTACTTAGATAAATCCTCTATTAGTAGGACTTTAAGACAAATATCTCTCTGGCATGAATAAATCAGCCACCAGTGAGGACTGGACTAATTAGCACCATCTATTCTAATGCGCACTGCACTGCCTTGGGACTGGAGCCAGTATCTGGACATATCAATTTACTGGGATTTATCCAGGGAGGTCACTAACACACAGGCAGATCAACAAGAAGCTAGAGATGGCTGCATGTGATTCTAACAGCCTGGAACTCCAGCCTTGATGTCTTCCAGATCCTCAGACTTCTGTTTTCTGGCTTTCCATGTATTTGTCACAGGACAGAGCATGTTTCCCATAATTGCGTAGTCTAGACTGTATATTTATTCCCACTAAGGCTGTGTTGGGAACACACAGTGCTCTCTGCATCCCCCCCCAAACATGCCTTCATCTGTTTACTGCCTTTTTCAGAGAAAAAAGAAGTGCATGTGGGCTGAGAAGCACTAGCCATGTCTTTTGGGGTCAAAGGCAGGCTGGATTGGGGTATGGGTGAATGTGACTGTGGATTGCTCCAGTTCTTTGGAATATCTCCTCTGACCCATCTTTTTTTTATAGGCTATGGCACATTACATCCTAAAACTGCTGGGGGACAGATCTTCTGTGTGTTTTTTGCCCTGTTTGGAATCCCTCTGAACATTGTTTTTCTGCACCGTGTCGGTAAGATGCTCTCACTGCTCTGTAAAAAGCTGGGGAAATTCCTGTACGAGAAAGGAATGAGAATGGTAAGTGGTTTTACTTACTCAGGCCCAAATACATCTCATTTCTAATTTTTCCCTGAAGTTTTATGCTGCCTTAGCTTCTATTATATTTGTTCTTGTGCTGGATTAGATGTTGTGCTAGGACAGGGAAAGACACATTCTTCACTTGCAGAGCTAAGCAGACATGTCCACCACAGAGGAGATATTCAAAGAAAGGGATGCATTTTGCCTTCCCATCTAGATGGCAGACACCCAGCCCCCTTCAGCAAGCAGTGGAGAGAGTGGGCATCCCACCCCACTTCTTGAGACACTTATCTCAGGATCTAACACTCTAGGGAAGTACATACCTTCCTTTAAAACCAGTAAAGGTGATTAAACAGCTCATCTTGAGGCAGCAAAAATCAGGTGAGCTGTGAAAAGCTGTAAAAATTTAGTGAGTTTTACAGGTTTGAATGGGTATTGACTCAATGTATAGTGTGTTACCCCTCCTGATTACCCAGTCCTTTAGTCCCTCTCCACCCTTAACTTTGACAGAAAGGAAGCATCAGGCTGAAGTTGTCCATTTGAGCCCGGCTGCTGAAAGATGAGGAGACACCTGTAGCAGGCTAGAGACAGGATTTCTCTTGTCTGGTTTATGCCCCAACTTATTTGCAGCTCCTCCCCATCTCTAGGCACTGGTGAGAAAGTAAGAGTAGCTTTTCTGTGTCTCCTGCTGTAATTCTCTTTCAGGCCAAGGTATGATTGTTGCAGATAACCCTGTTCAGATTGCTGAATTTCTTGTCATATCTGGCAAACTTAAATAGAAGATGAGGCTCAATCAGATACAGACTCAAGCACATACACAATGCGTGAAGGCATGAAAAATTATGCAACTGTTGCCATTAATTTCCAGGCAATCTGGATTTAGAAAATTCTGTACATAAAAACTATGTGTGTCTGGCTGATAAATCTTTACATAGAACAAGTTTATTTCTCTAATCAAAGCTTTTTCATGACTGCTGGGAAGTAGAATGATTCAAAAGTCACTGTCCAGGCTCTTCATTATCAGGAGCTCATTAATTGAAAGGCTTCTTGTAGTAAGATATCCACTGGGTAGGAGCCAAGTTGTGACACTGATGCAATGAGAAATAAAGTCAAAAATCAAGACTGTTGTAGATAGTGCTGTCAGAAATGGTGCAAATATGTTTTATAAAATAAGACTCTTTTCCCAGGCAAATTTGATTGTTCTTTAGGTGCCAACCCTAAATACCTAAAAATTAAAAATTAAAAATTGTCTGGTGATGAGTGGAAATGGTTTGACTCTGGTGAGTGTCATTGGATAGGAATTCCTCCTACAGTCATGGTCATTGATACAATCAGATAAAAGACTACATCTTCCAGGGCTACTGTGGACATGCAACACCCGTAACACCTGGCTTCCCCCTGCTTCCAAGCAAGGCTAGGGTACTTCCAGAGGAAAAGGACTCAGCAGAAATCCTTCAGTCCCTGTGGTCCTAGATAGCCACCCACTTTGAATAGCCACCATTATACATGGCTTATTTGTGTTTCAAATCATGATTGTAATTGAACTGCTTTATTTTTCAGAAGAAGATCAAATTTCTGACCCTTTTGTTCTTCCTGGCAACGGGGATCCTAGTTTTTCTGTGCTTGCCATCAGTCTTCTTCCAGATAACAGAGGGCTGGTCCTACAGCGAAGGAATTTACTTTGCCTTTATCACCCTCAGCACCATTGGCTTTGGAGATTATGTAGTAGGTAAGGTTGACTCCGGAGAGGAAACACATCAAAACACCAGGATAATGACTGTAATTCCCATGGGTTGACTGAATGTACTGTAGAGACAAATCTGTCAAAGTCTTTGACTAGTCTTTGCCTTGTACAGTTCTGGGGGAAATACTCATTTCTCTGGGCTTGTATGTGCTGATGAAAACACAAAATTGTCTAAATAGAATGAAACGAAGTGCTTTGGGGTGCAAAGAAGACAGGTGCTTTGGTGAGGGAAGGGAAGGTGTAGGAGGAGAATTCAATGAGCCTGTGAATTTGTAATACCAAGAGGGAACAGTTTGTGACAGTCATACAAAACAAGGTTTGTATCACTGCTTTAGCCATCTAAGACTTACGTTTCACAGTGTAGAGTGAAGAAATAAGTGATCATGTTTCAGAATATATGACTTTACACAACAAACTGAGACGTGGAAATCCCAGTCATGGGAAAGTGGGGAAGTCTACTCATGCTATTAGAAGTGGGCCTTGCATCACTGCAAAAGTGGCCTTCTTTAGTTCCCTGAGCATCTCTGGAGAGATTTTCTGTCTTCACAAGCCAGAGGTTAGGATTTCCCCTGAGGAAAAACTGTTTAAGCTGCACTCAAGCATGCTGGAATGCTTCCCAAAACATTTCTGTGGATCTGCTGGACAAAATACACTCTCTGTGGGATAAGTTTCCAGAGGAGCCCCAAAATGATCACCAGGAGCCAAATCACCACAGAAGAATCAAGAAAACACCTGGACTCCGTGGAGAATCCAAGATTTCTCTACAGCAACCTGTCCTGTTAGCATTTTGCCAGCCTGAACTTCTCCTTGGGGATATGCAAAGGAAGGTGTAGCTAACACTTGAGCACCAGTGCTGTCCCCACAGAGGATGTGGAAGCCTCACATCCCTTTCTGAGGGACAGACATCCACCACACAACGAACCCTAGGCTCTCAAGCCTTGCAGAGGTGCTAGACAGGCCTTGGAAACTTGCTGGGAGTTTGAAGAATTTCTTATGTAAGGCTGATGACTTTGGCAGAGGGAGCCCACAAACTTTCCCAGGCACTGATGTGTCACTGCGGACCATAATTTCTCTAAATCTATTCCTTGAAATAGTCTGCTATACAGAAAGGTGGAGAGTGGCTGGTGCCATGCAGGAGAAAAACTAAGCATCAAAATGGTACATTCTCTTTCCTTGTCCAAATCACAGGTGTGTTTTACAATAATGACAGCAAGTCACAGCCTGGAAACCACGACCTCCATAGCACTTTCCTCCTCTGCAGCCATATTGCTTTACAAATACAGTCAATTGTATTTTAACGTTTTAATTGTTATTTAAAAATAACAATTAGATAGGCCTCTTGACTCTATTATTTCATCTTCATTAGGATGACTTAACTGGAGCTGAAATATTTTTGCCTGCCAGTATTTATCTTAATTGGCTTTAACAACAGTAATAAAATGTTGATAAGTTTAATGCTTCACATCTTCACAATGAAGCAAGCAGAATCAATGACTGCTCTGAGAATTATGCACTGAGAATTGCTTACAGATGACAAATGGTTTTTTGCTGGCCAAGTGGAACAGAACAGGTTTGAGTTGATTTGCATTTTAGTAATTCAAAACTGGTTTGTAGCTAAGCTTGTTTTGGGTAAGGAGACATTCAAAGAAGATGGCACAGCCTGGATTTAACTGTTGGGAATACATGTACATATAGGTGATACCTCTAGGGTGAATCTCTCTGTGGCTTGTTAACCGAATATTCCCTGCTCAAGTCCAGTTTTGGGTTAACATTCAAAGATATTACTACTGGCTTTGCTAACCCCACATCATGACCTTCAGATAAGAGCACAACAAGGAGATGCTTTGTACCACGGCTGAGAATCCCTTTGCCAATTCAACTCCAGCAGAAGAAAAAGAAACAGCTGTTGGGTATTTATCTGTGAGAACAAACCTGTCCACTGCTGCCCCATTTCCAGAGCTCTTGGATAACAAAGAACAAAAATGTTGCACATTGATCTATGCAGTACAGAGCACTACAGGACTTGAAAAGAGTTGCCAGCACCCTGGCTCCTTCTGGGTGGGTTCACTATGAATTTTGTGGTGATCTCCTTGTCCATGCACATTGCTGTGTTAGCCACTGTGTGGGGTCACCCTTGGCAGTGACTTAGAGCACTCCATAAGCAATCTCACCAAGTGTTCCTGCAGATGCCAGGGCCACATCATCTGTATCATGATGATAACATTGTGTGGGGTCAAGCTCAGTGGGAGCAAATGCTGTCTGTAGGTTGGGGGTGGGTTGCTGACATCTGAAGAATCAAATGAAATGACCCATGCAGAACAGCGGGTGTGATGTGAGATCCTGGCTGATGCTAAGAGGATCAGACTGCATGAAATAAGCTTTGGTCTACTGATTTCCAACACAGAAAGTTCTGTTCTTGGCATGTGTCAGTGAACTCTCATCAGTCACCTTTTTTTTTTAATGGAGGAAGCTTCTGAAGCCATTCAAAAGTGAAGCAGGAATTGCAACTACTCTCTTTGTATGATCACAGGTACCTGTAATTTAAAGGAAATATTTATTAGGTTATAATCACACCCTATAGAAATACAGAGAATTATGACAACCCAGATAGCATAGTGGTTATAGTGGCCCACTGTGCTCTGCCTTTTGTGCTTTGGGAGTTTGGGAATAATTCCAAGATAATACAATACAATACGATTTAACACTACTTCCCACATTATTTCATTTGCCTGTATATGCAGCAGTTGAACTGGGATTAATATGCAATAAGGGAAAAAATACCCCACTCTGATGGTAATTCACCTCAGTCACAGAATCATAGAATCACAGAGTGATTCACTTCAATCCCAGTGTGTCATGTGACAGGCCAGCATATTTCTATCATGTTTATTGCATATATCAGTTTATTGCAACAATAAGAAAATTGCCCAGCCTTAACCTAATGCTGAGGAGCTGAGACTCTCCAGTACAGCAAAAAAGTCACCTTAAAGTACTCAATATAAAATATATTGATGAATTCGTTTGACTGTTCCATTTTAGACTGGCAAGGTGATTTGAACTTGTCAATTTTCTTCTTCTTTCTCTCCCCTTCAGGCAAACAGTCTGACAGGAAATACTTTTCCTACTATCGAATGCTCGTGGCCATTTGGATTCTGTTTGGCCTTGCCTGGATTGCTCTGCTGTTTAATTTATTGACAACGGTACTAGAAGATACTGAAAAAATAATTGTCAAGGATCTCCAGCAGATTGGAAAGGTGAGTAAGGACAATGGAGCAAGCCAGCAAAGAAGATGCTGGCCTGTTCAGTTTATTCCAGAAGAAGAACTGCTACCACCACGTGCTGGAGGGGATGCTCAGAAAATGGAGTCATTAACAGCAGATTCTGAACACACAAAAAATGAAAAAAAAGTGTTTTCTAATAGCAAAACTATTGCCATAACATGTGAAAATTGAATTCTTCATTGGAGAATTGCTAGTTAATTATTCTAAAGAAATTCCCATAGAAATAAAATTTCTCCTACCTTTTGCTGAGATATGAACTTTTAGAACTCAAGACTCACAGTTACACAAAGCCTGAATAGTAATGGTAAGAAATTTGCTTCTCGGTTTGCAGCTAGGTTGTGCTAACAGCCTGAGAATTGCACTTGCTTTGCAAGGTGTTTTTAAGGTGCCTTCACAAAAATGCAGAGGAGGGGCATGGAAGAGCTTGCTGGTTCTATTAGGATTTTTCAGCTTGTAAGAAATCATGTCTCTTCCACGAACTGACATGCACAAGCTTTTCTGAGGCATTGCATAGCACTTCTGGAAGAAGAAATAAGGGTATATAACTTAATAGATGCCTGATTTGAGCCATCATATTGGATAAGGTATTATGGTCTGAAAGACATGTTTAAGTGACAAGACCTGAGCTCAGTTCAGAGACACTAGAAGCATCTAATGGACAGGGTTATGAAAAGGTTAGCATGTTAGAAAAGATTAATTCTACCTCTTCCTGTTTTATACTACGATGAATAAAGGCAATTTCAGCTTTTATCCCTGTGACTCTGAGAAACCTTTCTGCTAGTGTTTATAAAGATCACATAAACCCATGTCTTTAATTCACTTTTTATAATCATTTTATTCTATAAGCTTTTCATAAGAACAGAGACAGATTTGAAGGGAAGAGTCCTTGCTGCTATGTTTACATTCTATAGGAACTATGAAGTAATTTAGCAATGATTCTATGGTGCTGTGGCTTTCCAAGTGTGAGTGGTGTCTAAACCTTCAACCAGGTAAAAAAAAGAAGGATGTCAGATCTGGGTGTGGTTTTTCAGATGTACTGTCTGGCTTGCAGGCCATCTCAGGGTGAAGGCTCTTGACCTTCAGAGGATTGATCTATGTGTCACAGGCCTCCTGTGTGCCAAAAGTGCATGAAAACCCAACCCTGAAGTGCTGGCGAAGCAGTTGGGGTAGACACAGTCATGGAGGTGAAACATCCCATGTGTGTTTATGGTTACATCGAAGGTCAGTCCAGTCCAACACCATCTCTGACCATGCCTAATGTGCCCCCAAGCAGTGCAAGGATGAGGCAGCTCTGCCATGCCCCAGTGTGGGGGTCCAACAGTGTGGGGGTCCAGTGTGCGGCACCCACAGCACGCACCCAAGGCAGTCCACAGCTTTAGTACACCAAGTCCCTCACTCTGACAGTGCTGAACCTGTCACTTGCCAGGTTTTTGTGAGCCCCTCAAGCTCCTGTTTTGTCAGACTGAATAATTGTTCTTTGCTCACCCTCCGGGTGTTAGTTACAGCGTGACCAGCCTATGACAGAGTTACTCCTGTATGAAAGGGAGAATAAATTACAGCTATAAAGCAATTTCAGGTCATAAAGATGTAATCAGCCTTGAAGTTGGATTCATAACTATTTCAGTCAAACAGAACCATGCTGCTTGCCAAAACAATTTTGCTGGTTCAAGACCTGGCATGTAGTCCTGACCAAATATGTACTTTCTTTCCCTCCACAAATTATTTTCCAGTGTTACCCTCAAGGCTGACTTCTCACCTCATATGTCTCACTGTCAGTAAACCTTTCTGAGGCAGCAGGAACAAGAAAATCAAGGAAGGGTAGGAGGGGTATCATAGGACACAGAGGTCCTTGTACAAGCCAGAATCTTATTGCTGTCACAAGACAACACCAGAACCAGGCAGAGAAAGCAGCTGGATTCTCCCAGGCAGGGATCTCTTCACCTCTCTGTTTTCCCCTCTCACTGAGCACTGACCCACATTATTATTTTCCAGGCATCGTTCTTTCCTCTTCCTTTTTTTTCCCCAGCCCTTCCTACAAGACCATTAACCCCACTCCCAGTCTAATGGAAGGACTGTCAGGGCTGGTTTAGGGGTGATGGTCCTGCCTTGGGGTGCAGTAGTCATTTTGCACAGCCTCTCATGATTCCTTCCATGTCAGTTCCTGGTGTCTGATGCCACCCAGACCTAATGGAGGGTTTCTTCAACTTCTTCCACTGTCCCACTTGCGCCCTGTTGTGACAAATAACACAACCCCGCCCTGGAACAAGCTGCTGATGCCCCATGGCAACACAGATCAACCAAGGATGCTGTTTTTAGACATTTCAGAAGGGGCAAGGGAGACATTACATGAACTCTGACTGTAAACAGCAGGCACAGAGCCAGGCAGTGGCTCTTTGAGCAAAGTAGGACAAATTCTGTTTCCTTTGCCCTGGTGGGTGTTTAACAATGAGCCTTGAAACCCAAGCACTTCCCGCTTCCAGGAGTCCATCTGTCCTGTGTAGCTATTGCCATAGGGTGCAAGCAATTCACCTTTAAACTCATTCCTCTTGCCACATTCCCTGGGTAAGGATGTTGCACAGAGGGACTGAAAACGTCACCCAAGGCCAGGGGATATAGGAAACATTAGCCAGGAATGGCCATCTTGGGGCTGTCCTCCTTCGGACACCAAGGACTGAGGTGTCCCTTCAGCTGTAGATGCCAGCCTGGGAACACAGAAAATACACCCACAAAGATTTTAAAAAAAACAAAACAAAAACCTCTCAGAAGAAACTCAGCTGCTCTGAGAAAGAAGACCAGTGATTCATAAACCCTCAGCCCCACAGAGAGGCCTATTGAAGGCGGGTCTTAGCTTTGCTCCTTGTGCCCTCCAGTGGCTGTGTGCTGCAGACCCTCTCCCTTCACATCCCTGCCGAGTTTGGGTGGTTTTACTCCACCTCCCACTGTGCAGCTCAGTTTTGTCAGTGGGAACCAGAGGACGCCTCCCTGTATTTTTATCCAGTTCACATGAGCTTGCGAAAGGCTAAAAAAAGCCGCATTCTCAAGAAGGAGATGGGGATGGGCACCTCAAACTGGTCCAGCCAGGGATCCTGCCTTATACCCACACTGAGACAGCTTTGTGGAGGCCAGCTGGGGATGGGATGGCTTTCTATCAGCAAACCATCACGTGAAGGATTCTCACTGGCAGCACGGACGGTGCCCATAGTGAGGAGCGCTCCCATCACGTGCCCCGTGCACAGTCTTCCCATGCATTACATCTGCTGAAGGCCAAGGCGCATCTTCCCACCCCCTGTCCCACGGGGAAAGGGATTGGTCTCGAAAAAATGTGCAAAAAGGCAGGTTTGGGTGCAGGTTCTGGAGCCTGGGGGAGCTGGCCCGCTCTGCAGCAGCCTCGAGGGCAGGCAGTGCCTCACGCAGCACGAGGGGTGGAGATAGGAGCTGCAGATACGTGGAAGGAAGAACCAGCACCAAAGGGTGTGTGGTCCTCTCCGCTGGGAAAGGCAAAGGGAAAGCTTGGGAAAGCTGCAAGCCAGGGTGGGAGAGGAACTTTTTTGGATGTGATATTGTTCCTCGTTCTTAAGCTGAACAATAAAGCTCTCTCCAGAAGGGCTTAGGCACAGTAACAAATCTCTCCAGGGCTGGAGCAAGCAGCCTCTTCCAGCATTATCATCCTGAGAGCATCGCACAACAGCAGTAGGACTTGTCCTCACATCACCCCTGAGAGGGGGAGCTGTTGATTCCTGTGCAGGTAATAGGGGCCCCAGAGAAAATTCAGTGCAACATCTGAGCTCATGCATCAGACCTCTGGCTCTCTCAATCAGGTGTCCTGGTATTGCTTACTAATAAACTAGACCTAGCCAGTGGTTCTGTAGTTGTTGAGGTTAAAAAAAAATAGGCTTGAATTGAGAGCAAAACTAGAACAGAGATTCTGCTCCACATCTGGAAATTTAAAGTAATCCCAAGATTTTTAATTCATGAGTATAAGCCAGGCTTTGCTCTTCTTCTGCACGTTCTCCTTGCCCAAGGGACACAGAAACCAGGAGTAAATCCGTTCCAAAATCCCTGTTCTGCCAAGTGACAGGGTGACAGAAATCCTCCAGAGACCAAGCAGAGGGATTCTCCATTGGCAGATCTGTACGGCCTGGAGCCTTTTCTGGGAGCTGCTCAAAGCCCTCCCTGTGACCCATTCCCACTGCGCCACTCAGGGAAATCCAATTTTCACGGAGCAGCCTCCTGTGTGACTGCCAGCTCTCCTACTGCAGCTTGTTTTCAAATGGAAAACATTTCCAAGGCAAGCCAAATACTTTCCAATACATTAAACCAGTTGCTGAAAAACTCCAGGAGCAGGATTGTGAAATATATTATCTTGGATTAAATGGCAGCAGCATGTTCCTGCATTCAGTCTGTGCTGCTCCTCATACATCACCCACATCTTTGCTGCCTGCTAGGAAACTGTGTGCATTTCTGCACTTGAAACCAAGCAAAAGCCATGAGGAATTATTTTTCCCTCAGAAATTCAATTGCCTTCAGAGAGAACAGGAGAAACTACACTTTGATCTGTCTTTAATTAGTATATGGGTTGTTTGGGATCGTTTGAGGTCTCCCTCAATTAATAGCCAGTTCATTTGGAGAGATTATTTTTTTTCTGGAAGCAGAGGCACTACTCGAAGCAGCAGAACACCTTGGCTAATGTAACATCACACAGCCAGTGGGATTTTTCTTTTACAGAAGTTGCTAAACATGGGCCACACACATGCTGTTTTCCACTCTGTCACACTTGGACTTGTGCTTTCTCGCCTGACTCATGACCAAAAGGCTGGATCCAGCTCAGAACTGGTTTAACAAACATAACTAATCACTCTACAGAGGCTTGTAATCCATCCCTCATGATCACACCCAAAGAAACAAAAACCACAGGTTTTGGTGCCAGCCAAGTGCCTTGTACCATTCCAGCAGGATTCCAAGTGGTCTTGAAGATGGGTTTTATACCAAGCCTCACACTGTAAGGAAAGGGCATCCTTTGGGATCCCTGGCATGTGTGGCTGATGACCAGCCTGGGGCAACATTCCTTGTTCCATAGTAGTAAAGCCAAAATTTAGCCATTCTGGCGCTAAAAAGTGTGTGTCTGTGTGTGGGGGGAGCAAAAAACGCTGCTTCCAGAGGGCCTTGTCCATTCTCTTGCAGCCCTGCAGCCAGTCTCGCCTCCAACCCAGAATGTGAACTCAAATCTGCTCAGAAAATTCAGCATTTTCTATCATGAGGGGTTCTGGACTCAATTAGGAAAATTCTCCACCACGGGTTTGGAAAGGCTCATTATGCTGAGTTAAAATTAGGGCAATTATTGAATCCATTTGATTACCAGTTCAGCGTGATTTAGGAGACATGTCTCCCAAAGAAACACTTTCCAAATTTCTCTTCCAATTACTCTTACATATGTGGTTGGAAACCATAGCTGTACTTTGTGGTGAGATGCTGAAGCATGAAATAATACATCCCCAGAAAGAGAGATACCCTGATAAGCAGAACAATAATAATAATAACAAGCATGCATAATTGAAAAATGAAGGGAGATACAATTTACAGTTTAAGTTAATGGCTTCCTTGAGAGGGATTAGCCAGAAAGATGCTGATGTTCTCAAAGAACAAATGTGGTTTGAGGTGCATCCAGCTTCTCAAAGTAAAGGATGACTGTTCGTCTTTTGGCATGGAGAAAATCATGCATCAAGACCAGAAAAGAGCATAAGTCAGAATTTGTGCTGAAAGTCCCCCAGAATTCACGGTTCTGTTCATTTCAATGATTCACTGAATGCTTTAAAAACAAGATTAAGCGCTTAAATTTAAAATGGCTTTGGATATTTACTGGAAACTGAGGAGGAAACCTAAGCAGATATCTGCCTATTCTAAACTTCAAAAGTCCAGGCATTAATCTCAAAATATAATACACAGTGTCTGAGAACAAGAAAGATGCAAGAAGCCCAGTATAGACACCTTCCAGTTGCTAGACAACAATTGTCCCTGTCAGAGCAGTCTGCCTCTTCAAAACACATGCAGGAGCTGTTCAGCATCTCTGTTGTGCAAGTTTGTTGCAAATTAATGCTGGGGTCAGGGCCTCTATATTGCCCAAAAGTAGATATAAATCAATTAGAGCTTAATGCCAATCTCTGCAGAACTTCAGCCAGTTTCCCAATTGCCAGTATAAAATTCCAACACATAAATGGGTTTTAATATTTTTTTCCTTTCTTCCTTTCCTTCCTTATTTCTTTCTTCCTTACAGCCTTTGAGTTGGTGATGGGATGAAGAATGGATGCAGCAGAGCTCACTACAGTCCCAGAAATGCATGGGCAGCTCCTAGAGAACATGGCCCAGCAACAAGGTCTACAAAGTGCTTAAAAGCTGAGTGTAATGAAACAGTGGTAGGACAACTGGGTGATGCCAAGTAGCCAAAACTTGCCAGGGGGAAACCAAAAAGAGGATTTTCCATCAGTGGTTGTAAAATTCTATTCCTTGCTTGCAGTAGCAAGCTTTCTAAGCAAGAGACTGAACACAATGTGCCCAGACTTTTTGTTCAAACACAGGTCATTTTTAGGGCTGGGGTTTGGTAACAACACTTCCCGGCTATCATCTCAGAGATCTCTGTAGGGACACAGCCTGCCTTGGCAAACCAACCAGTGAAGGTGGAAAACATCCTTTAGGGATGCAAATGTCAAGGGAGAAGCACAATTTTTGGTGCATGAAATTTGCATGCTGGCATTTGGAGTAATGAACAGATCTAAACCATACCAAAGTGGGAAGGGCTTTGGTGTGGCAGCCAGGGTGCCCTCCAGCTACACTTCTGCGAAGTTAAAAGCATGACTGGAAATTTCCATGTAGAGCCTTGCTTTGGCACATGGTTTTCTCAATTAATGTGGTTCAAGGACAAAAACGGAGAATGGCAAACTCGTGCTAAAAACCCCAAAAGCCCACACTTACTTCACAAATGCCAAAAAGCAGAGCAGTGAGTTGCAGAAATGAGAAACGTTGTCACTCCCTCACCAGGGCCATCTGTCATATGTGGTGACAGCAGGGTGAGGAGGGGTGGCATAAAGAAGGACAGGCAGAGCACTCTCCCCTGTGGGATTATGGATAGTGGCTGATTTTTGGGATCAGCCTACACGATAGGTGAACCCCCTTTCTGAACAGGTGTCCATCAGCTGAGACAACAAGTGCATTGTGGCTGAAGAGAGACGTTTTACAAGGGCATGGAGTGGCAGGACAAGGGGAAATGGGCTTCAAACTGACAGAGGGCAGGGTTAGATTAGATATTAGAAAGAAATTCTTCCCTGTGAGGGTGGGGAGGCCCTGGTACAGGTTGCTCAGATGAACTGTGGCTGCCCCATCTCAGCCCTTTTCCAGGCCAGGTTGGATGCGGCTTGGAGCAACCTGGTCTAGTGGAAGGTGTCCCTGCCCATGGCAAGGAATTGGAACTGGACAGTCTTTAAGGTCCCTTCCAACCAAAAACATTCCGTGTTTCTAGAATTCTGTAAAGTCACTGTGCACACACACGACAGAGCCTCCAGATGTCACCATCAACCCAAGCAAGAAAGAGGCACAGCGCAAACCATGCAGAAAAACCCCACTCGCAGACCCTCTCCTGCAGTCCCCGCTCCCCTGCCTGGGACAGACAGGCAGGAGGGTTTCCAGTTCACCTGGATAAAGTGCTCGAATCACAGACGAAATCAAGGAATGTAGTTTATAGCTGTGCATGCAAGCATTTTGTATGCACATTATACTGATGGAGGCCACATGGGTGCTTCCCTGTGTGTAGGTGCTCATTACTTATATATATGTATAAAATCACCTCTCTGTGTGTGTGTATATATATACATAATTTTTATATGTATATAAAGTTATATATATATAACTTTATCTATATAATTTTTGGTTTTAAGAATAACCAGCTCTTTGCCAACAACTTTACAGGAAGGTAAAAGCAAGGTGTGTTCTCCAGTGCCTTTTCTAACCGTCTGCATATTCATCTCTTCCAGTACACATTCCTCTGTCCCATCCAGCTGATGAGCCGAGAAACAGAGCAATCACCCCTGTATAAAGGATCTGAGAACGTAGGCACAGGTGGGATCCCCAGGTGATGGAAGGCAGCGTTCCCTCAAGTCTGTGTAGTAAGGTCGGTGTTGATTTATCAAGGAACTGGTTGTCTTCTCTATTTCCCTTGGCTTGCTAAATTCATTTTATGGCACTCTTTCAGCAATCTAAATTTGCCTATTGGGGAAAAAAAAAAAAAAGGCTTAAAAAATCCCAACTCTGCCTCTTCTTCCCTTGAACTCTGCCTCTCCTTACTGCCCACAAGATTTAAAAGCATTCCAAATTTATTGGGAAGGAAAAGGCCCTCAACTCTGCTCAAAGCTGGCATTTACATCATCCCTGTCACAGTGTGGAGCTGTGACGCAGAATAAAGTCACAAGTAGAGCCAGGCATTGAGGCAGCAGAGTTGTGGGACCCAAGGGAGACTGCTGATCACCCAGAGGCTCCAGAGGGGTGTGTAGGGTGGCAGAGCACCCTCCAACCTAACCTTGTACCTGCAGATAACGGGCGATATTTGGGAGCTGTTTATTTAAACACATCCTCCCCCTGTACACCACATAAAAAAAAAAATTACTGAAGGAAATGCCAGATTCCCCAACCCTTGTAGGGCACAGAGGTGTTGTTTTTACATGAAAAGACCCTCAGGGTTCTCCTGCACCGAAGTGTTCATCCTCACAAAGTTTGAGTGGGGCCGGGGGTGCCTGGAGCGATCGTGACACAGAAGATTAATGGATCTCTCCCAGCCATAGGTTGTCAGTTAAGTCAAGCACTGCTAATGCAGGATGTTGTCCTGAGACCTCTGTTAGCACAATGACGAAGCCTTTTTTAAGTCCTCTGTGTAAAAGGCATAATCCTTGTATGCCAATGGATCATATCCTTGAGATCCCCAGAGAGCAAGGCAAATGTGGAAAGAAAGGGAAAGGAAATCCCTTATTTCATAATGGTGCAAACAGACATGTCAGGAGAATTACATCAACATGCAGCACATGTGAAATTTAATACTCCTCCTAATGCATTTAGATGATGCAAAATGTAAAGTCTGTACAGCCTCTGGGAATAATTCTGGTAGGAAGTTTTCACCACTAGGAACCAAGGACTTTCTACTTACTCTGGAATTTGAGCCTTTGTTTTCAAAGCCTTCCTGAGAGACTTCAAAATCAAGTTTGTTAAGTGTATGTTACTCTTTGAAGATCTGTCTTCCAGAATGAAACACCAGTGCTCTTCCCAGCCATGCTGGTGTAAATGAAGAGCAGCATGGTCGAAAATCAGTAAATATTCACAAGGGCCCAGACAACCTGCAAAAGAAGAGAGGCTTTGCTCTGCAGAAAATCAAGATAGGCAAACACACAGAGCCCTTACCCTTTGCCTGATATCACCTGGCATTGCTGCAAGAGTGCATCAGACTTGCATGGATTTCCACCAGCTGTGACTGTGGCCCATAAGGCTCTCAAAGGCTTATAAACACAATATTTGCTTTGGAGTCCTTGCAGACAGGAGGAGCCTGAAGTCTTCTCATTGGTTTCCCTCCCTTATATCAAACCATGGATACGGAATTCAGCAAAGGATACAGCTCAGATGTGGCTTGAATTCAGACAAGTGACTTGAAGTGATGATTTCCCCCCTACCAGGCTGCAGATGATCGATGTATTATGCATGAAAATAGTGCCAGGCACAGATGGGGTGGGAGTAGAAGGTGTGAGCTGATAATGACAGCAGCCAAGTTCTGCTAGAAAAGACTCTACGACACACTTGCATGTTGGGCAGAAAAAGGATGCAACATGCACGAGGGGCTAGCCATGGTTTAAAGGGCCAAACAGATTAATTACAGTCAAAACTGAGATTTATGCAAGGATTTGAGTGGCATGGTTGCCAGAGGGAACGGGATTAGCCTTGATGATTCAAGGAACCATCTTCCAATCTTGTGTTCTTGAATAACCATTAGGGAGTCGAGTAAACCACTTTTTTCTGGGGTTTAAAAGCTGAAGACAGGGAATCCAAAGGGGTGACATAGTACTGCACCAGATACTGCCTCCAGCAGGATCCTGGCTCATACTCAGCACAGTGCTGAGAACTTGGCACCAGGTCCAAAGCTGAAACAAACAGGAATTTCTTCATGGACACTCCTAGGGTTTGAATCCAAGCCATTGAAGACCGGCATGCAAGGCCTGATCCCGAAAAAACAGTCAGTGTTTGGATGGGAAACATGTCACTGGGTTGGAGCCAGGTGGGTACAGACTTCCGTGGGAGGATGAGTCAAGAGAGCTCTGGCATCATCTGCAAAAGGACCCGACGCTGTGGGAGAGAGCTTAGCAAGTGTACAAACCCACGAGGAAGCAGTGATGGTTCAAAGAAAAGCCCACAATTTCCCTCGTCATCCTTGGAGCACTCTGGAGATCACTGCAAGACCAGATATTTGAAATGAGCTGCTTCCCTTCTACCTCTGAATCACGAGAAGGGGATACTCTGTTCCTCACACAGCTTCTCTGCAGAAGATGTGACAGCTGGCAGGATGTCACTGGTTTTGCCAAATCTGACCACAACTGGTCCCTGATGCAATAAAATGTTGAATCACCAGAATCTGAGAATGTGCTTGTCTGAAGGATCATCAAGAAAAAACAGCAAGGACTTGCTGGCAACTTGCAATGCATTTGTCAGTTCCAGGCTCCATGGAAACCTGACCTGCCAAATTTCTTCCAAACAGGGCTCAGATGCTCAAATTTGCCTGTGGGAATAAGCTTTTCTGATGACACTGCCCAACTTAAGCTTGCAAAGAAACCTGCCATAGAGAGAGCATTACAAGGGACAAGGGTTTGGCTCACAAAATTCCCATGCCCCAAGGGATTGCAACCCACTCACCTAAAACCAAGAGCGAATGTGTGACAGAAAGGATACACTGGGATACTGGTACTCATGATGGTTCATGATGGGACCTCTTGCATCATGCTCTTGACAGCCACTGGTCTGGGTTGTTTCTGCTTTCCCCCTGTCTCTCAGCTCAGCAAACCATCTCCCCAGGGATCCACACATATCCTGAGACACCTTCAAACATACTTCCCTGTCACTGCAGCCCAGCACAGTCTCCCTAAAGCATAGGAGGACCCGAAGGGCTTGAGTAAGGCCAGTTTCACTGGTTGCCCAGAGAAGCTGTGGCTGCCCCATCCCTGGAAGTGTTCAAGGCCAGGTTGGATGGGGCTTGGAGCAGCCTGGTGTCATGGAAGGTGTCCCTGCCTATGGCAGGGGATGGAACTGGGTGATCTGTAAGGTCCCTTCTAACCCAAACCACTCAATGATTTGTATGATTACTATAATTTCAGGGATTTTATACCAAATCAAGACCCACTCCAGACTAGTAAAAGCCCCTTCATTCCCTCTCTAGTTGTCCTTAAAGTCACATTTTGTGGTGCTAGCACCATCCAGACCCACGCATCAGTCCGGATCCAGCCTCAATCTATCCTGCATCCTTATCTCATGCATTTTCAAGGAGCTCAGCGGAAAATTATGGATCAAAACTAATCGATAATACCAGAGCCCTTTCACCATATTGCTTTCACTAAATTACTGCATCCTTTAAAAACAGAAATCTTAGCAGACCGCAGTACAATGCCAGACAGACTGTCACTTCCAAATTATGTTTATTTATTCTCTTTCTGGCTCTTGGCTGGCCCCATTACCAGCATATCTCAGTGTCTCTCAGTCATCAGCATATTTGCCTTCCCTCCCTTCCCCCTACCCCGAGGTACATGTCTCCTCTCAAGTACAAAGTGGACTGACACGGCAAGTTTTTGAGCCTATTTAACACCGGCTTTATCTGAGGAGAACTAGATTCAGTGACAGAGCCTCAGAATTAATTACACGAAGGTGAATTCCCGTCACAGAGCCTGGCACAGTGTCACCACAAACATTTTAACAGCCGGTCCCTGCCCCTCGACTGCCTTTGTGCAGTGTAAAGCAATTATTTGTACCTGCTTGGTGACACGTGTCAGCCCTTTCAGAGGTGCTGCGACACAGCAAACACGCTTCACCCTTGTTATTCACAAGGAAAAGGGTGTAGGTGGATCCCGGCTGAGCACAAAGTCACTGGTGCTGTTCTGCTCAAGCCCTTCAGGGCTGTGAATGCAGCAGTTTGTGTACAATCCACACAGGGAATATCCCTTGCAGATGAGATGAAGCCAGGCCCAGTGATTTGGCCAGAAGTAGAGATGGGACTCGAGGCCAAGGAAACAAAGTTTGAAGTGCAAATCTCAAACAAGCACATCCTTCCTGAGCCCCACCATCAGGGAGGAATGGAAGACTGAACCACCTCTCTCACCTCCCTTGTGTTAAATATCTTTAGCCCTTTTCTCTCCCTTTTCACCTCCTGCATCCCAGGGTATCCCTGGTGGAAACTTCAACATTCTCACCCCAGGTCCTTCCCCTTCCCTTCCTGCAGCTGTCGCAGCTGACACATTCCTACCACATTACTTCTTTGTTCTTACGAAATGCAGGACATGTTTGGGGGTTTTCTTTACATACCTATATTACAAATTTGCACAGAGCTGAGCTAACACTGGGGTTAACCTGTAAAGTCCATTAAAAATGAACCTGGGAGACCAGAGAGGGAAAATAAACGAAGTTGCACTTCAGCCTGGAGCAGGGAAGGGAAACCGTGTTTATCCCTTCCACTGCAGCATGCTCCAGGGCAAGGATGGAGGGATGATGGAATGGTGGGATGAGGGGAGGTTGGTTACAGTGGAGAGCAAAGGGAATTGACTGTATAAAGGAGAGATTGGGGCACAGGGCAGGATCAAGCATTGGAGGTGACATTCCCTGCCTTTCCTGGAGGAAAAGAGCTGTCTGCACATCCCAAATTCTCCTTCCACTGGGACTAGCTGGGGCTGTGAGGCTCTCTTAAGATACATCAGAGGCAGACAGGATTTAGCCAGGGGCTTTGGGGTTTAGTCAGAGCTCCTGGACCTCCCTAAATTGACAATGTGGAGGACCTTGGGATCACCTGGGGAAGAAGTGCTGGAAACAGCATGCTGCTCCTGGGTAGAAGGTTCCATTGGGGGTATGTGGTGGGCTCCCTATGCAGAGCGGGACAGGATGAGTCATCAGCCAGGGCCCCAAGAGAGGAAGTTTTCTGGCTGATCAGCAGGAAAACGGGGCTATTCTCAGTGAACTCTGCTGTGGTGCAAAAACAAAGTTCTTTCTCATTAGGGAGGAATTCAATGGGCCTCTCTGGGAATCCGTGCCACGGCACACAAAAGGTCAGGTCTCATTCTGGAAGCCTTTTCTGCCCTTCTTCCAGCAGGAAAAATAATTTAAAATATCCCCTAAAGAACCCTGTTCCCCTGTAATCCCTTCCAAATACAAAAAGGAGGAAATCGCCTCAATGTTGGGAACGGTGCTGTGGTGGGGATGGCCAATTTCCCTGTTCAGCCCACGGGACCAGGTCCCTTTGGACCTGACAGCCTTGCTATTAAAACACCATGTCTAATTAACAGGGGAAGGAATAATAGGAACATCCTATTCCCTCTACAGGACTCAGTGCAGAGATTGCCACATCTGTGGAGACCCTGCCAGCATCAGCTGTCATGATGTGGCTGTTTGATGTGAGACGTTTTAGGGGAAATTCAGTCAGTTGAGTTGTCCCAGTTACACCTCTGATGCTGCAGCTGGCCTGGGTCTGCCTGCCCCCGCTGGTGTAAAGTCTCCCAGCACTCCACTATCCTACAGAAATGTGCTTTCCAGTCTCATCCTGGGGTGAAGACACCTGGATTCAGCTCTGGCAATCAGAGCCATCTCAACACAAAGGTTTCTCACCTTCGTGACCAGCTACAATCACCCAATTCTGGTTTTGTATCCTCAGAAAAATCACATTCGTCAAGACCCATGGAGGTCCATCTTCATGTCCCATAGCCCAGCACATCCAGCCTTTGTTGAAACCATTTTGAGTCCATGTTACATGGGAAAACTGACAATCATCTGTTGTCTATTGTAATCTTTCTGTACAGGCTCCCTTTGATTCTCAAATTGTTTGTGAATATGAAATTCCACTTCTGTGATCGAGGCTAATTATTTGCTTAAGATAATTTATAGTTACTCTAAACTCAGCATCCTGACTTGGTAGTTTTATGGATTTTCAAATGGACTTGTAGAGAGCTTTAATCACGCATTGTCCAAACCCCAGGACCTGAACTGAAGGAGTTTTGTTTCAGCTCCCATCAGCTACAGAGGTCACAGTTAAGTAAAATCGGCTTAAGCTGGGATTGGAAAACTGTGTCTGCTACATTAGCAGAGATCAGATGACAGATTTGGTCTGGCCTCATTATCTAGCCATAAAAATGTAAGGGCCTGAAGTATTTAGGGAATAGGAATGCAGAGAGCAGGAGGGATTTCTGGAGGATGTCTATGCAGTATTTGCTGTCTGGGAAAATGAGACCAAAGGACCCCCCCACCCGAACTGTCTGATGTGAGCTCTTATCTCCCACAACAAACTGAAAGCAGGAGAATCAGTCTCTTCCTTTTGCAAACAGTTCAGGGAACAGGGGCTCCTGTATGTCTGCAACATCTCGCATTTATTTTTAGCTTCATCTGTTTGGTTAGTGAGGTCACTGGAGCCCAGGCTTAAAACACGTTACCCTGACCTGCCAAAGCTCTGGCTTGCCTGTAGCTATACAGACCCCAAAGAAACAGAGCTCGTGTGCAAGAGAATGTTATGTCAGTATTTTATGCTAGACCTCAAATCACTACGTATCTTCATTTATTGCAACACTTTTTCTTTGGGTATGAAAAGTGCAAAATACACTTTGAGCAGTTCTGATCCAAAAAAACGTTTGATGGAACTATTTCCTGGCTGAAGTAACCCCTGTGCCTTTTCCAGTCATTCTGCATTTAGGATTTCATTTGCACAGCTCAAGGATTAAATCACAATTTCCAGCCACTGGTGTAAAAACAAACAAACAAAAAATCCAGCTCTCCTTCTCTCCAGAGTTGGGAAGTATTATCCAAATCACTGCAAAGAAACAAATGTCAGGGTACCTGGACCCACCAGCTCCCATCATTTCCAGCCCCATCTAAGCTAGAAAATGAGTTTGTGGGGGAAAACTTTCTCATGGAGCTGCGGAGGTATTAGCAAATAATGCTTTTTGGAATGATAGCTTATTCTGCAAATGCAATAAATTCCTGATGGAGTCCCCAAGCCCAAGGCTGGAAGCACGCCAGGAGGGAGGTGCCGGAGAGCAGGCAATATTCATCACTGCTCCACGAGGGAGGTGAAGCTGAGGAACTGCAGGAAGCTCAGCAGGTGATAGGGAAGGTAGCAGGGCCCTGGATCTTGCAGGGTAAACGCTTGTCCTGACAGGATTTTTGAGTGCTCTGCTGGGAATCAAGAGCACACTGGCTTAAACCCGGCCTCCGCACATGCTACAGCTCCTGCTCAGAGAAAAGATGTCCCCCAAGGAGAAAAACACCTCCAGAAATGTGCATCTATCCTTATTTTTACTCTCTGAGTCATTCTGGGAAAAGCCCTGTTCTACATGCTGATATAACCCTCTCTTCCCTAGGGAAATATTCATGTAGCTGCAGGTGACTGAATTAGGGAAGCTCAGAAAAAGTTCCTGCTAACAAAGTAAGCCACAGGGACTACCCATGTGCAGACTTTTAGAGCTCCTGCAAATGCAAAACAAAATGTCCCTGCAGGGTGACTGGAGCTAATACGCTTTGCTTTACATTTGCATTTGGCTCAGAGTCGCACAAGGCTTCTTGCTGGGGCAAAAGTGATAAAGAATTAAGCTCCTATTACTCAACTGCTTGCAAGTACTTGCTATATCTCTGGTGGAAAAATGTTGCAGGAAAAGCACACCTCTTGTTCATATGGGGCCAGAAAATATTAAAGATTTGGTTCAGCTCTCTTCCTGTCTGCTCAGTGTCTGAAGCTCACACAGCAAGAAGAAATTCACACTTTTCTATTACAGAATACTGAATATTTCTGCAAGCAGTGTTATTCACCTAGAGAAGTCATGGTCACTGCCATAGCAGACTACATAAATCAAGGTACTTAATTCTAGAAAGCCACAATTTGTTGAGTTTCATTAAGACATTCTGTTGTTTTTTTCATTGTTTCTGTGCCTGCTTTCCTAAATTGATAAGAAATATCACCTCCTTCCCAGAATGCCAACAGAATGGCTGCTTATCATGGAGTCATGGAATCACAGAATGGTTGGGGTTTGAAGGGACCTTAAAGATCTTCTCATTCCAACCCTCCTGCCAAGGAGACACCTTCAACTAGACCAGATTGCTCCAAACCCCATCCAAGATGTCCTTGAATGCTTAAAGGGATGAGGCCCTATTAGGGGTGTAGATATGGATCTGCTAAGTATTTGCTAATCACTGGTCAAAACTGCAAATAATTTGTGATTTATTTAATTGTTGAAAAGTTTTTATAGTCAAAGTAGCTGGTGGGTGACACCAGAAGTGGCACATACATGATGGGCAGTCATTCAGGAAAACTCCCTATAAAGTGCTTGGAGACCTGTGCTGTGGAAAAGAAGTCATTTAAGATATCCAGCCACACAGAGCTTTGTATCCAGGCTCATTTTGAGTTGTTTGAGAATGGGTAGAAAAAAAATAGAAGAAAATCCCCTGATAATTCATCTGTGGAGGGTAATTTACTGGGTCTAATCAGAGCAAACATCTCTATGGCTGGAATGCTGAAATAAATTAAATATAAAGCCTTCAAGGTCATAGCTTCCCAAGCTAATAATGCAGCTCTGCTGCGCTCAGGTGGAGACACTCTGTGCTCCACTGTGGAAAATCTCCATCAGCTGGATGGGATGGGGATATTTCAAGCACTGATCAGGCCTGCCTGAAAGAAAATGGAGTGAATAGAGGCTACAGAGGATTCAATCTTTAAACTTGAGCAGCGTAATCAATGAAATTTAGACACTCAGATTGGAAATAAAATACATATAAAAAGACATTTGTATTTGGGGTGGGGGAGAGGTAGTGAGGAGAGTTAGGAGAGTGTTGCTACCAAATGTAAGCTGTAAGATGCAAATCTTGCTGTTCTGCTTCCAAAGCCTGATGCAGAAGCAATTAGATATTCCAGGAGTGGCGTTGTTACACATCCCAGCTCCTGCAGTGACCATTCCCCTCGATGAAAGGTTTATAATGCTCTCTCAGCCCCAGCTGCCCCATCCAGCTGACCAGAGGTTCAGCAGCACAGCCATTTCTCTGCCTTTCCAATCCCAGCCCTCAAGAAATGTGGCTGCAGAAAGAACAAATATCATCCTAATACTGAGCAGGTCTCGGCTAAAGGGCAGCCGGGCGGCGATGGATCCGGCAGGGGCACACGAGGCAGGAAGCAGTGGAGACCCCAGACACAGGCACACAGCAGTGCAGGAGGGTCTCCTGGCCCAGACAAGCGGGTGGACACCCTGGAAGGATCCTGGTTTCTGCTGAAGTCCTGAGCCTTTGAGGTCAGCCTTAGCAGCCCTGGTTATTGTCATCCCAAAATGCCTGGGAGTCTGCCCTGTACCAAAATGTGATGCCCTGAGATTTCTTTGCTACCACAGGTTATTTTTTTACTGTTCTGTTGACTTTGATGTCAGCAGAGGATCTTTCTGTAGCAGGATTAGAAACTTCTCTGAATTTGTTTTGTTTTATTTTATTTTGATAAATACACATTTCGTAGCCACCCTCAACTTCACACTCATCCCTGTGAATCTCACCATTCAAAATGACTGCTTCACACGAGCTGTTAATTTAAAATTAGATCCTGTATGTATATGCACACACACACACACACACAGACACTCACACAGTGCCATCCACTTTGATTTAGTGCTCCTCCTCCATAGCCCAGCCTTGAAAGATGTGATCACAGACCCAGCTCTCTGCCCTCCATCAGACCCTGCTTGGCTCCATCCATAATGATCCAGATCCCCAAACAGGGTGGTTGTTGGGTATTTCTCTCCCTATTCATCACACAGCCTCTTATCCTCATTCCCTTGCACATCTTTCTAATCCTGGGCTCAGCATTCCTATGAAGTGCTCTCTCTTTGAGGCTGAAAACCTCACCAGCACTAATGGGTGTATCTTCAGCAGAGCCCTGTGCCACAAAATGATACCATTATCCCCGTTTTTGGAGACAGGGAGCGGAGTTGCAGAGATAGGAAGGTCAGTGTTGTTAAAAGCATCTGCTAATTTGAGAAAGCACAAGTCTGGAATTTTTTCAGACTGCTTATTTCCACAGCACTTTACTCAGTCACAGTACAGGTGCCCTTTGACTGCGTCTGCAATCGTGAGAGCTTCACCCTGGTGTCTGGCAGAAGGGGGGGGTCACAAGCTGGGGACCAAAGCCACCAGCAGCATGTAATTAGTGCCCATCTCTGAGGGGTCTGACCCAAACAGAGACACACAGCAAAATTCCCATCTGAAGCAGACTTGGCTGGCAAAGCTCTTAAAAAACAAATGCTGTGTCTTCTGAGGGAAAATATCACATCTCTCAGCTGTGGTTGAATAGTTTCCAGCTCGTGGCTTGTTTCCCTGTGAATTCAAGCATACTAGGAAGGTGCTTAGATTGCTGTGAAGGCATTCATGCCTCCACCAGAAAAACCTGAGTGTGAAAATCAAAGCTGTGAAAACCACCAAATTTTGCACAGATGCCACGAATAATAAGAACTAAAGAGCAGGCAAGAGGCTTTTCAATGAGCTGATAGACCCATCAGCCGAGTTGTCAGCTGGAAAGGAGGCAGTTTGCCTCCCTCTTTTCCAAAACAGGAGCTTCTTTTGCCAATACCTATCTGAGTTGAAGTCCAACATATTGGGGACACTGCTTCTTCCTCTTCTCTGCTCTTTATCACAGCATTCAGCCACAAAATCCGATCGTTTAAGCACAGTTGTGTTATTTTGAGTATCTAGACACCCTGTCAGAAAACTCCAAATTGTCCTATATGTTCAGAGAAAAAATTAAGAACATATGGATTGAAAATCCAAGAGACTGGGAGGGGAACATTCTCCCTTCACTTCCTGTGGTCACACAAATTCAAGTCTTTTTAAAAAAGGATATAATTCCCCATTTTCTGCCAAACTTCCCATTGTTTCTTTAACTTGGGGTAAGATTCCGTGGGTTTTTTGTGTGCTTTCCTTTTTTGCTTATACTCAGCAATAACTCTACCGGCACAGGTTTCAGCTGGTGCTAACATAAAATTCCACCTGATCAAATTTATGATCCAGATTTTTTAAAATAAAACCAGTCCCATCAGGCCCAGTACTAGATAAGGTCATGTGCTTGCCAAAATCTGAAATGCTGTTGAAAAATTTGGTTTTCAGGCTTTCCAACCTGTTTCTGAATTTGCCAGGGAAAGAATAAAAATGATAGAAAGCAAATTAGATTTAATACTTCCTAAGATTGACACTTTTCATTCAGAAAGGGCAGGGTCTTTTTTCCCCAACGGTCAAAACAAGAATAATAAATTGCAATAAAAAAGTCATGGAATTTCTGTTTCTGGACCTCATGTAGAGGTTTCCCTTTGGGGCAGGGGCTTGCCCTGTGCGATGCTGAGACTTCAGGGACACATTCCTGCACCTTGAGCGTTTTGGCAGGGTGTCAGCCTCACTTCTCACCTTTATTTGCTGCACATCCATTCACTCGGAGCCCCCAAGGCCTTTTTCAAAGCCCAGCAGAGCCAACACGGGGATTTCTCATTAATCTAAGGAGGTTTAGGTTGGGATGCCAGTTTATAAAGCTGTGGTGGAGGAGAGAGGCACTAAGGGAGGTGGGGGAGAGATCTGCTCTGGTGCTCCAGGGTAAAGTTTAGGTAAAGTGTACTTACGAAGTAAAGTGTAGGAAATTAGGACAAGTGACAGATTGGCTCCAAAAGCACCCATTTAGGTTTAAAACAGACTGTTGATGCAGCTGCACCCATCAGGAGCCACCTCACCTTGGAAATGCAGCTCTGAGAGCCCCCCTTGGCAAAAAACCAAGTGGTTTCAAAGAGAAAACTCTCCTTCAGGGAGATGTGGTCCCCACCTGTGTTTCATCAACCCTCTCAACAAAAAGCAGCAGAATGGCCAGGTTTTGCCTAATCTGCTCATTCCAGCCCACAGCACCAGCCTGGTCCCAGAGATGGGGATCTGGTGAGGCAGAACTGTGAACGAAAAACCTGCTTTTAAGGAACTAATGAGAAAACCACCTCTCTGACTTTGGCACACGTATTGCTCAAACCACCAGAAAAGAGTAAGGACTTTGTTCCACCCTCATCGTCATTCGTATCTAGTAAACTGGCAAGGATTTAGGACATTGCCAGTATTTCCACGCATGCAAAAAAAAAACCCCACTACCCCCCAAAAAAACTCCATAGCCCATTAGTCACATCCCCAGAGAAATCATAATAAGAGACACAGAGTTTACCACCTTCAAGCAGGAAATAGCTGCCTTTCTAATGCTTGCTAATTGCTTCACTTAAAACTAGTTTGATTACTTGGCACTGAGACAGTATTTTAAACCTGAATTATTGCTTGGAACTTTCCTTTCACCTACCAAGAGCCCAGGCCATTAAAAATGTGTAGCAAAGGTCTCCCTGCGAGGTGCAGGATTGCCTGTTAACTCTTTCATGAATTATAAGAGATGTTTGGCTTCTGGGATGCCTTTTTCTCTTATTGTATTTTATTAATAAGAGGTGCTATTTATTAATACTGGGTTGCTGAAGGAAGTCACACTCTGGAGTTATCAGGCATATTCCAAAAAGTTGTCACCTGGGGTGGGATCACATTTTCACGTTCTGGAACCAACAGGACAAATAAATCACCCTAAGATTCGTGAAAACAAATTTATTTCTTAACTTGGCTTGATTTTTCCCAATTGAGTGGGAATTACAGTGCTACTTGTAGGGGGTGAAGGACATCAGGGCAGGAGTCGCAGGAGGATGAGCTGCACATACTGACCCGGAGAAGCAGAGTGGCTTGGTTGTACCAAACATTGTCATTAAAACTGTCTTTGTCACAGCACTTCTTTAGGATCAGAAATTAGCTTGCATTTTGTACTTGACAGGAAGTCATTAAGAAATCTCCGCAGCTACAATAACACTGATGCGTAAATTGCAATCTTTCAAAAAGGAATTTGAATCTCAATACGAAGCATCAATAAGGTAAGCAGCAGCTATGGAGTTGGCACATCCCTGAAGTGTCTGTTCCTGGAAGTCCCCCTTTAGGGGAGTCTCAGGTCTGGTGGAAAACTGGGCTCCACGGCCAGGGATGTGCAAGGCAGCAGCCAACAGCGATCCACCTCTCCAAACCCTGTCCAAACCCATCAATTTCGTTTTCCATCAAATTCAGTACGAAGTTCCTTTATCCTCTTGGCAAATGAAGTTTTTCACAGCTAGACAGGAGCTGCCCTGTAGGATGGGGAACAGTTGTGGCTTTCTCCTTGCCCATTCCGCTCAGGAGCAGCCAACTCTGGACTCTAATTTATCCACAAGGATTTTGGCAGCTCGCAGCCTTGCTTCAGAAAGCCAGTGGGGGAAAAAAAAAATGTATGAGAAAATGGTGGTGACGTGGGTGTAAAACACAGCCTGAATCTAACACAGGATGTTTTGAGGCAATTAGTCAAAATATGTGGAAGAGGGTGGGCTTTGCTATCGTGCCATCACTTTTTTAGGCAGCAGGCATCCAGAATAAAATTGACACATGAGAAAGTGTCTCTTAAAAGATACACATGAAAAAAAAAAAAAATTAATCCTAAGTGCTACTCAGCCTTCCAGCGGGAGCCTGCACGTAGGTCTATATCCAGAAAAAACATGGAATTATATTTAGCCTGTGCATCTGCACTGCACAGGGCTGGGACTGAGAACATTCTGGAAAGGGTCACTGGCTAAAATTGGCCTATTGATCAGGAAGCAGTCAAAAGGAACAAGAGTATCTGAGTGTTATGTGTGGTGTGAGGAAAATAACACATTTTCTTTTCATCTTAGGAAGCCACTTGCAAAGCTTTCCATGGGAAGCAGGCAGATGAAATAGGCAGATCTAAGTGAAGAACTGCTTAGTGCACCAGACATGCCTCTGACTGGGAGATGTCTCGTCTAATCTCCAGAATCAGCAATGAGTTTTAGTGAGAAAAGACACTGGCAGGGCTGAAGATGACTCAAGTCTGACATGGAAAACACCAGTTTCAGCTTCTTCAACTCTAATTTTGGCACCCAGCATGACAGTAATGGGTGCAGGATTGATTGAGAACACCATGTTATTAGAAGAGCCCCTTCACTTGCTGTGTAAAAAAAGGCTACCCCATACCTCCAGGATAAATATTTGTGGTTTTATGATCTTTTCTCCTCTTCAGCCCACTTCCTGCATCCTTTACCAGTTCCCCATACACTTGATGAAAGACTTACCAAGATCATGGCAGGAACTGAAACTTAACATTTTTGTTTTCGAGCTTCAGAAATATTTCCCAAACATCTCTTATTTCTCTACAGGAAATCCCTTTAAAAACATTCTCCAGTGAGCAGTTAAGAAGTTGAACCAACACACATCCCATCTCAGGTTTCTGCTGGTAATTAATAAACCAACTGAATATCTGGCAGGGTGGCAACTTTTATCATTCCTAGATAAATGTTAATGCATCCAGTTATTTCCAGACCTTCACTGATGTGATCAGAAAAGCAAATTAGACCGTGTTGTAGCAGTCTGCCTGACATTTCTTCTTTCGTGCTATTACTGTTAATTTATTCCTTTAAGCCAATTTTTGCTCTGTCACTACTGGGAAGGTTTTCTCAGCAATTTAATTACAAATAAGAACCCTCCAACATGAAACTGCTACAGGATAAAAATCCGTATTTAAGGTGTCAGCTTAAAAGCAACTCATGCCTCCCGTGTGTGTGAGTGGGAACATGTGCACACACCCATCAAGCTTATTTGAATGTGTAAATTTATAAACTCTCCTCTTTTTCTTTTTGTAAGGAAAACATTTGCCTTGATGTTCTATCATTCTTAGAACTAAATGTTTTTTGGTTAACTGAATACACACTTTTGCACTGCAGAATATAAAGAGAATTTATTATCCTTTAAAAATCCCATACATCTGAGGAGGTCCAAGATTTTCTGAGAACCCAACATTTTATAAAGATTTTTGAGCATGCATAATTTTTTTTCCCATAAATGCCACCCACTCAGAAACAAAGGAACCAAAGTAGGCTGTAATTACTTCCCTGCACAATGGATTCCAATTGCTTCTATCAAGAAATATTACATAATTATTATAACTTAGGGCTGTGATTATATATTTGCTCAAAGGAGAATCACACATAATAGCAAGCAGTGGGACTTATGGCTCTTTGCCTATTGTGTCAACTCATACATTTAAATTATTTGATTAGAAAACTAAATAAAGACCTTGAGTCCTAAACACTTTCTCATCAGTTGTCAGGGTTGAAGGAAGTGATAAGTGACAGGTCATGCATATTTGTATAGGAAAACTGGAGAAGCAGGAGAAGAGAGGAGAAGCTGTGTTTCTACTTGTGTCCTTACATCCATCCATCTCTCCATCCTCTCTGTGTGTACCTCACAAGGAATTTGCAAGGAGCTGATAAGTAAGTTCATCTCTCCATAGAAGACAAAGGTCAGCCTGTGGAAGGCATCAAGAAAAATCAACTCCTCCTCCTGCCCATTTTCTTCTTCACGTTCTTGCAGACTCACCCTCTCCCCTCCCTCACACCAGCTGGGTTCCTGGCTGTTTGTACATTTCCCAATGGAAGCAGGGTCTGTCTGTGCTGGGATGTGGGAGGATGAGGAGGAGGAAAGGCTTCACAGGGGCTTGCCCTGTTTCTCAACAGTTTTGCGCGTTTGATTTAATTCGATCATTTGTGAACCTTGCAACTCATGCCTCAGATAACCCATGCATCTTTGATGCTATCAGCACTTTGGAGGAGTCCTCCAGCTCCCTATCCTTGGATAACCTGCACAAGACAAGTGGCAGATGGCCATCAAAACCAGGACAAACTATCAGCTAAAGAGGGCAGCCACTGGAGATGAGATGCTGCTGGAGAAAATGCCTGAAGGTGACTTTCCCCTCCCAGACAATGTCCCTTGGTGCCGAAGTGCAGACCTCTCCATGCAGTCACCTGTTGCACTGAAGACAGCAACAGTCTGCATTTCCTGAAAATCAGGAAATAGAATTTAAAAAAAAATAAAAGGAAGATCCTTTTGGGCTTGCAAAACGCTATGCTGCTCACAGCAGTATGAGAGAAACGAGGGCACTCGTTCAAATTTTGGCACCAAGTCCAGTGTCTCTGTTAGCACACAGGGTCCAGCAACGCAGCTGCAGATGATTCTGGGACTTCTCACTGGCACTGAGCCACAGCAACTTCAAAGAGAAATGCCATAAGAAGCTGATTTTTCGTGTGTGTCTGTGTGTGTTCTTTTATTAGGAATTTCTGTATTTCTGCCTCGTAATAGCAGAAGGAATATCACAATTTCCCAAGTGTAACAAATTTAATGTGTCATACACGCTGGATGGAAGTAATTTAACACGAGCGCTCTTTAATTTCATCGATCTCTGGCAAATGGGTCCTGGTTAATGATCGGGGGTTTGCTGTTTTGCCTTTTTAAAGTCAAATCTTTTAAAGTCCAGATGGAGAGGGTTTGCTACAGCTGTGCAAGAACAGTGACACTGATACATGCTGAACTCTGCGGGTGGTATTAAAAATCTGTCATCTACTTTAAAAGGATTTTTTGAAAGTCATTTTAAAGGGACATCATCAATTTGAAGATCACTCTGGATCTCATAATATTACAAGTAATATTTCAGACTATCACACGGAGCCAGCTGTGGGGAGAGAAATCGATGCTACGTGCCAAGCAAGCCTCTTTGTATTTTCATGATATTTTACACTGGATTTTTAAAGTCTTCCAGGGAGAAGTTGCAACTCTGTGAAGTGCTACTGGATGGCCAGGTAAGCCCCACCACTGGTCACAGGCTATTACACCAAGCCCAACATTTCCAGCAGCAGAAAGGTGTCAGGCTGGGACTGGCCTCATCCTGTGCTGATGGGGGCATTCTTGGCAGCAACCAGAAGTAGAGAAATGCTGGTGTTGATTTCCAAAAAAGAGCATTTGTCTTTTGCAACACTCCTCAGCATTAGGACAGCATTTAGAGACGCAAGGAAGCCTTCTGGTTCCAGCTGCTTTGGCTCCCACTGTGACCTCCTTTGGTTTTTATTAAATCGTGGTTAGGACTGTTCATTGTTCAAGGTGAGAGCTCTGATTTACAACGGGCTGAGGCTGCACTTTATCTGCAGAGAGCAAAAATGCTTCAGAAAGGGAAAGCTCTCCCCATCTGAGAAGCTTCTGGAGTGGAAACAATGACCAAATCATTTGGAAAGGTAAATCCCAGCACAGGGAAACATTAGCCAAGTTGTGGTCTAGAAAGGGATTGAGGAAACAAAACATTTTACAACTAAACGTGTATTTTAGAGCAGGGACAGGCAAAATATTCTCGTGCCTTTTCACAACCACCTTTGTTGGGTCACCACCATAACCTGTTGGGCTTCATTTCAGAGCTCAGTGGTTTTATGAGATGAATCCATCCCATCTCAGCTTGCAGAAGAAATGAGGAACATCTGGGCATGGTGGTCTCCAACAGGCCTGGGATGGTCCGGGGCAGGGCTGGATCCATCCTCTCTTGGCACCCTCCCTTCCAACCCAAACCATTCTGTGATTCCATGATCTAAGCCAAGAGCTGAGGCCTAGAACTAAAGTGGAATGTTGGTCTGTGCCTTTGTTCCCCTTCAGAGCATCTGGCATCTCTGGAGATCAGGAGGCTAAATTAATGAGGGAACTGGGAAGCCATCGAGTACTATGGGAATTAATATGATAGTGGAAATCCCTATTCATCATTTTCTGGTGTTCTGTGGATTGATACCTATTGATCAGCTGGATCCCAGCAGCTGATAACTAGTCCTCAGTATCTGCTTTTTCTGTAGAATCATTGCGTGACGTGCATTTTAAAAAATACTCTTGCATTTACTGCAGTCTTTTTGCATAAATTTAAATAACTGGATTTCATTTATTTAGTTGAAAGCATTCTGCAAGACACGTCTTGTTCAGCATTACAGCTGCGAGCATTAAAAGCCCCCAGCAAGAACAACTGCTTATGGAAAGCTGCTCCAGTACCACAAACACAGAGGGGACCGTGGGGACTGATGGTTTGTGCTGTGACAGGGAAAGGAACCCCCTACCAGGCACCAAACCCACCCTCCAGCTGTCTCCTGGGGAACACTGAAAGTGCCATGGGGAGGATCTCGTTTCCCTGAGTGGAACACTGCGATGCAGAGATTTCTGCTGCAGCCACACGGAGCAGAGGGAGATGAGGCTGGATGCTGATGCACAAGCCAGTACAGAGCAGGGGGAACTGAAGACGTGGGCAGAAATCTGGGAGCAGGCAGAGAAGGCTCCCAGCTGGGTTGTGTGGTCAGAGCTCCCTCTCCTGACAGGTCAGCACTGTCCCTTTGGGATGTGACCTCCACTTTTACCCTCTCTGCAAGGCTGGAAGCAGAGCCAGGACTTTTCCTGGCATCTTTCACCTCTCTAGGAAGCACCTGACTTTACATCCAAACTGCTCTCTGGTCAAACAGCTAGAAAGAGTATAAAGCAAATACATGTATCTTTAATTAAATTCCAGGTAGCACTAGTGTTGCTTAATCTTCAGAAAAGAGCCAACGCTGCTATTTCCCTGAGAAGCTGGAGTTTCCTTCCAGTCTGACAAGGTGATACACTGCAGCCCTTTATTGGAGGAATGGTAGATTTTATTTTTCTTTTCCTTGCCCTGGTGATCCCTGTGTAATTTCATTTAGCAACACCACTGTGCTAGGCTGGCTGGAAGGGAAAATCCTCACACTTAAAGAACTGATCTAGAGAACCAGTTCCTGAGGAGCAGCCAAACCTCTCTTGCAGCATCTTGGCATATTAAGACTTTCCTAATTTGGCTTTACATTTCCTAGAAATTTTTGAAGAAATGTGTGTGTCAATGGGGTCGCAGACCCAGAGGGAGCACCCAGCTTGTCACCATTTATTTTAGCCTCTGATTTCGTTTGGATTTCAATTAAACTCGTCATGGGGGTAGAGAAACAAACCAAAAAATCCCCTCTAAATAACAAAAGCCATAGATACATTATGTAGCCATCGCATTTTGCAATCTAATTACTTTAACATGTAGGGATGGAGGAGGGGGTTATTGCTCATAATACCGGAAAGCTTTCATGGAATAACACAGAATTATTAAACTTTTCAGAAAGAATCCAGTTTGCAGTTCCCACTGCACATTTACCTGGGCGATTTTCCCTTTTCCTGTGGCCGAGAATCACTTTGTATTACACTTTCCTGCCTATAAAAGAAGCCCTTGTTCACAGCTGCCCTGAGGTGCTCATAATGTTATTGGTTCTGTGCTAAGAAGTTGGGGTTGCTGTGAATTCCTGCCTTGTGGCTCTCCAGCTCGCAAAAGTAAACACATTTGCTGAGTTAGCTCGGCTTCACGGTGCCCAAAATCCCGCGGGGAATGAAACGTCCTATCGAAGGAAGCTTTGAAACTCTAGTTGCTCTACACCACTTTTCTCGGGCAGGAGAGCACACAAAGCATGCTTCTGTGCTGTATTTACTGCTCTTTTTTTTTGTGGATCCAGTGCATAAGAGCTGCATTGAACCTTGGCAGAGGGGAAAGGGCTCTGCTTGGAAACGTGCAGGATGCAATGGAAAAAAAATAAAAAAATCTGTGCTTTTCAGTCCTTACTGAGTCCCTTGTGCCCAGCACACAGGTGGCTGCCTGGAGATGAAAAAATCACTCACGGGTGAAGGGAGAAGCAGCCAAAACAGTAATTTTCCTGGCTTGGGTACACTTACTGAGAAATAAATAGGTAAAGCCAAGGCCGGTCAGGGCAGGAGATGCCTGGGGCATGTGTGTCCCTGCTGCCCAAGGCTGTCCAAGGGGGATGTGTCCCCTGACATACAGCCTGCCGTTCCTGTATGGTGGCTTTCTTCAACGAACACCCATAGGCAAAAGAGCCTCTGAAAAAAGCCTGTTCCAGACATGGCTTCTCAAAATCTTCTTTTTCTTCCAGCTCTAATTAGATCCAGGTGAGACCCGGTGGATGCTAAGTCTGGGAGTTGGGTGGGGGAGTATGCAGCAGGAGGAACCAGATGAGGACCATTTAATTTAGCTGAGAAGGTGCTGCCCAATTAAAAATCACGAGCACGAGTATGAGATTTTGTTTTGGAGAGAGGATATCTTTTGTTGACCCAGATTTTCTCCAGCACAGCTCCTGCAAGAGATGAGAGCACCTGGGAAAAGTTTCCTGGAGAAAGTCCCTTTCTAGAACGACATCCCCCTATCCTGGAATCCTCTCCCTCCATTGAAAACACATGGGACAAGCTCCTGACATGGGGAGCACCAGAGAGGATGCTGATGGCCAGGGTCATGGCCTAAGGTGACAGTGTCCTAAAATGCAAGCTGGCACCCCAAAGGGCACACTGTCCTGTCCTTCCTCGCACGGCATCCTGTGGCAGTATCTGTGGGGGGTGGTGTGAACAGCTGGCATGGGATTATCCTGGGAAGAAGGGCATTACCAATGATGTCTCCATGCCATTCCTGCTGTGGGAAAGCTGCCTGATAGCTCACCCTCACTCCAGGAATGGTGCATGTGCTCAGGACACGTCCCAACTGCTCATCCTTTTGGATTGCAGTGGATCGCTGGTGACGCTTGTGTGCTCACTCCCCCAAAGCGCACAGGCAGCATAAACTGTCACGCTATCCCCTCACTTATAATGAAATGCCCTTTCTGCCTTAGGCTCCTTAATCTGAAATTAAATTGTAGCTGGGCTGCAGCTCGTGGCTGAGCAGGGCACGGGGTGGCTGCGGAGCAAATCGCAGGTCGGCACTCCAGACGCCCGTGCTTGCTCCCGACGCCCATGTCGCGTTGCCCTCAGACACATTCCAGAAGTCTTCCTTTTTCTAGGCATGAAAACATTTTAACAATAAACAGAAATTCTTCTGATTACATGGTTATATTCGGCTGCTGAAAGCAGACTCTTATTAGGCGAGGCAGAGAGCAATTAATGTCATGTAGAGAGCAGTCTTCCACATGGCAAAAAGCGGGACTAATGTATCTTTCCCACATCCAGCAGCTGGGACCATGAGTTAAGGCTTCAAGTTTGCAAAAGCTTATTAAGATGCTTGTTGTAAGGATGTGAGCAGCTCCACTTAAATTGGAGCCTGGTGAAAATCTGTCTGTAATGAGATCCGTGGAAGTTTTAGCATTGAATTTAGTGGGAACAGTGTTTTGTATGTACTCTTCAAAGGGGTTTTTAACTCAGTTCCACTCCTTGCCACCCCCAGCAACCTGGATGGATATTTCTTCATTTACATGCTGGACACTGAAATGACACAGAAATCCTAACTGAGCTGGAAGATCTTTACCAAAGGACTCTTGAGGCTATCCCTATGTATCTGCAGCTCCTGAAGGAAAGAAAAAAACAACATAATGAAACTGAGCCGCAAATTGCTTCACAATTATTTTTACCACCTAATTTGGTGCACGAGGCTGGAGGCTTGCTCTTTGCATACCGCAATCCCTCTGCAAACTCAGGAAGAGCCCGAAAGGCCACGGAACAGACGAGATATTCATTATCATCTCTTTCATGTTGCAGCTGTGACAGACGCCCTGGAGAATTCGCCCAGCATGATATTTGCAAATGCCTGCTTGCCTCTCTATTAGCTCAACTGGAGAACGGCTGCTGAGGATGACGTTCCTCCTCCTGCCCCGCTCGCATCCAGCAAGCACAGCTCCACCACCTGGGAAGAGCAATCTGGACCGGCTTTCATGGGAGTCTCCACTCAGTCTCTCTGCTGATGGTACACTTGGGACGCGGAGCAATGATCCCACCACAGCTCAGGCTGGAGTCACTCATGCTCAGCAAGCCAAAGGCTCTGGATGCTGCAGGAACTTTTTGCAGTGAATTATGGTGCTCCTTGATGAGACAGGGAAGTTACAGTAAAACCACCAACTCCACAATGAAAGGGCTTTTATACACTCTGCTGCAGCAGTGGTTATGGCTGCCAACTTCGCACAATTCACTTTCAAGCACAAGAGCAGCACAAACTGGTTTAAGACGATTTCTGAATGATGAATGCTGACTTGAAAGGTTTCCAGTACGACATAATTACCCTGCATTAATGTGCAATACACAATGGTCTATATGTATCTCAATGGGAATCTCAGTGGGACTTCGTGGGCTTCGGTCCAAGTAACCTCTGCTGGGAGTCACGCTCAGAGTTCTACAGGCTGACATACAAATAGATCCCATATTCATTCCTGAATGATTTCTGTGCGGGATCAGACGTGAAAGATCCAGGGCCACATTCACTGGCGTGTGGCAGCACACAATTGTGCTCAGCTGCAGTGCATAGAGCCCAGGTTATTTTCTCTCCTTGGCCTGATGCATTTTCCTTGGGCTAATGTATGCACACCTTAATCTTTAGTTGCTCAGAGACAGACAACTCTAATGAATTCCCTACAGCTTCAAAGATAAGTGAGATCAGGGAAAGGAGACTCCACCACTTGTCCTGAGCAAAAGGCCAAACTGAATGAAGAATTCATTTACTTATTCCCAGTTAACCAGCATGCACTTTGAGATTTCACCTAACCCTCAAAATGAACTGTAATCCTTTATAATGATTGTCCTTCTATTGAAAGAGAGTAGGTTTAGATTGAATATTGGGAAGAAATTCTTGACTGTGAGGGTGGTGAGGAACTGGCACAGGTTGCCCAGAGAAACTGTGGCAGCCCCATCCCTCGAAGTGTTCAAGGCCAGGCTGGATGGGGCAAAAGCTGATCAGGATGGGATCCTGATTAGCTTTTGAATATCTCAACATCTGGCTTGTTTTACCACTGCCAGAGGCCCAGGGATCTTGGCAATGAGCAGAGGATAAATGCATTCAGGAAAAAACCCCACTTACTAATCAGTTCTTGGTCCTGGGCTAAAACTTCCTTCCAGAGCTCAGAGCTGTTTGAAGCAGGGATTTTCCCCTGGGCTCATTTCCAATCAGCATGATAGCTGTACTGGTTTTGTCCCACTGTGCTGCTCTTAGCCCTGGAGTCATGGCAGACTCCTGCAGTTCTCCTCGTGGGAAAGAGCCAGTGGGACACTGGGCAGAAGAAATCATCCCTCATCACAGCCAGCAAGTCCTTCTCCCAGAGCCAGTGTCTGCAGCCCATGGGACGGAGGGGGAATGTTTAATTAACAGTATGGGTGATTCCACTTCCCTGTTTGGTTTTGCACTGCCAAATGCCTGCGGTGGAGGCAAAGGCAGCTGTGAAGGGGCTGTTAAAAGGACTTGGAGAAGTAAAAGCAGCGGTACAGAGAAGTGCACTGCAGATAGGCAGCTTCAAAGGCACGGAGATAACAATGGCTGGACACATCCCAGGTGGAGCGAGCTGCTCTTCACAGAGCTGAGCCTTGGATCAAAGTAGATCTCAAACCTGCAAGACCCTGGAAGGCAGAGCAGGTTTGGGTGGTGGGTGGTGGCAAAAAGGGTTGGAGAGTGAAGGAGGATTCCCTTTGACACAGTCAGGGCAGGCTGCGAACAGATGAGTTCATTATTAACTGCAAGCAATGAGCTGCCTGATACACAGCAAGAGAAGGCTGAGTTTGTGCAGAAGGAGTAGGAGCCATTTTTACCTCAGGAAACAAGGTTTATATGAGGATACAGCCTGTTGGTTCCTCTCCACCCTCAAACTTTTGAACCAGCTTGCCAATTTTAACCACATTCAAAAGAGGGGTAGATGCCTCCCAGATAATGCTCCCACTGATTTGTTTCTCAGTTAACAGACAAAGAGAAACTCATCACCTGCACAAAAAGGAGGGAAACCCAACCAAGCACCCCTGAAAGAGGAGGAATGTCTCTCTCTGTTCCCATTAGCCCCTGGCTGGCTGGCAGACCACCTTGCCCTAATCTCCCACCCAGCCAGGACACAGAGGGGAAAAGAATGATGACCCGAAGTGGTTTCTGAGTCATTTTTAATCAGTTAATGCCGTAGGCTTTAATGCAGAACCTTTTCACAAGCTCAAAACATACTAAATTCACAGTAGGGGTAAGGCAGAGGGGTTAGTACCCTGAGCTTGTGAGCAGGTGAGGAATTGGTGCCTGGGAGGGGAAAGGTCTCAATCAAGCACTTAGAGACCTCTAGGATGATTCACCCAATAATGAAATAGCAAACCGTGTGAAACAAATAAATAAAATGGAATAAGGGATGGGTGAAGCTGAACTGTTTGGCTCCTGCAGCAGCCCTAGCACAGAAGGAGCCTGAGACCTCTTGCAGGGCAAAAGGATGTTCTGGCAATTAGGATGCTCACTTGGAGTTCAAGACATCCAAGAGCAATCTCTCTGGCATAGATTTCCTGGGTGGCCTTCAGCGTGTTGCCTGCCCTCTGCCAGCTTCCCCCCTGTTGGACCTCCTCACCCCAAAATCGTCAATAAATCACTACAGCCCTTCCTGATCTCGTCATATTTGAGGTCTTTGGGTTTGTTTCTTCTAAGACAACAATACTGTCAGTGCTGGTAGGTATATTGATACAGTTGTACTTTTATTGAAAACGTGCAGTTGTAACCCCAAGACTGACTCACGATCTCTTTGCCCAGAAGTGTTATCCTCTTTCAGCCATCTGAAAACCCACCGGACTCTTCCCTGGGATTTTTTTTCAGAGCTGTGGGGCCAATGCACTTTCATCTGCATCCTTGGCTTCCTGATGGGTCTCTATATCTGCTTTCAGGGGTTTGTTTTAATTACTCCTTCCTTATCAACCCAGTCCCCAAAGGTCATACGTAACCATGCCATCACCAGAAATCTGTTTAAACAAACACCACCTGGTGAAAGCCCTTCTTACAACACACATTACACATGGAGAGAGGTCAGCACCATCTCAAATACTCTGCTCTCTTGGGGAAGAGTTAATCTTTCCAGGCCAGGTTTATAGGAAGCAACTGATTTAATTTAAAAAATCTCATTATTTCATAAGTTCATTTTTGAAAATGTTTTTTTTTTTTTTTTCAGGAACAAGCCCTTCCTCAGGCTTGAAATATTAGCCTTACAAGCCACAACAGCTAAGCACTTCTTGATTTTTACACTGTCAGGGTGATGAGCCAGGAAGGAGAGAGCTCTTCTGTGACTAAGAGGCTGTCTTCCTTTTGTCAGAGAGATAGCTTGGGGTTCAGCCCAGTTTCTAATTCCTGGGTGTGGTGTGGAGAACAGCAGCCCCACTGGGGATACACAAAAACTGCATTTGGGGCTTGTTTAACCCCATTTGCAGAGGTCTCCTTTCTAGACCCCGCTTGTCCCCAGATGCCTGAGGACCCCATTAATGCAGTGGAGTTGTTTGCCCAGAGCAGCAGGAAGCAGCCTTTGGCCAGTGAGAGGAAATATTACCATTCCCCAGGGGCCTTTGCAGTGTGGTTTCTGGCCTGTCTCCGCTCTGCATTTTAAAGTCCTGTCCATTGGCACTTGCTTTCCATCCTCTCTCCAAGCACCACATCCAGCACTTGCAGATGTGCCAACAGCCCTGTCAGCAACTCAGTGATGGTCCCCCAACCCCGTCCCATCCCGCTGGATTCAAAGGAAAGCAGCAGAACGCCATAAACACATTAAATGACACTGCTTAGAATAATGCAAACTGTTGGCACTGTTGGCAGTGCCACGGCTAGCAATTCCAAGGCCAGGAAAAAGAACGAATGTGTCTGTTCCCCACTTTGTTTGTGGAGGAGGATGTGTAAGTTTGACACAGGTGAAGCCTGGCCAAGTCTTGCAGCTCTTTTCCAAAGCCCAAAGTACCATTACCTTTGGGTCTCTAATTGTTGTATCCTAGCTTCTCTATAACCTCCACCCTGTTACCAAAATCCTCCAGACTGACTTGTTTCCGTAGGATTATCCCTGGAAGTGTTCAAGGCTAGGTTGGATGGGGCCCTGAGCAAGCTGGTCTAGTGGAAGGTGTCCCTGCCTGTATCTGGGGATTGGAACTATATAGGCTTTAAGGTACCTTCAACCTAAACCATTCTGTGATTCCGTGTTTATCAGATATATGTTTCTGGATGCCTGAAGATTCCATAGTGGGGCAGTGGACTTAAAGCCCTTGAGCTTTAATAGTCACAGCCCCAAGATTATCTGAGTTCAAGAAGAGTTTGGAGAACGCTCTCAGGCACACGGTGTGATTCTTGGCGCTGTCCTGTGCAGGACCAGGAGTTGGGCTCGATGACCCTTGTGGGTCCCTTCCAACTCAGAATGTTCTGGGATTCTATGACCTCCAGGTCCAGGTCCACCTGAGAGTTTGCCCAAGGCAGTGTGGTGGAGTAGGGAAACGGCAGATTTGGCCAGGGAGGGCTTGCTCAGCCAGCATGTTCTCCCAAGTGCCTTCCTGCTGGAGCTGCTCTCAGGAGTTAAAGGCAGCAGAATTGCCACTTTATTTTAAATCCTGACAATACAACCAAACATTTTGTCAGGTCTCCAAAGACTTGTCTTCACTAGTGAAAAACAGTTCTATTTCTTTTTACTGGAAGTTAACTGATGGCCAGCAGCTCTCTTGAGGTAAACAACACAGCCAAGAGAGAGCACTTGGGTTTTACTGAGGGTAAACTCACCAAGGTCAGTGCTGTGATCTCGCTTGAAGCTGACCTCTGCAAATTTATCTCACGAGGTGCTACAGTTTTACTGCCTTGTTTGTGCTTTTACCTCGGGATTTTGGACGAGCACTTGTTCCCCTGGGGTTGGGGGAAAAAAAAAAAAGGTTTAAAAAATTTAGCAGTAAAAGACAAGACCAAACAATCCTCTTCAAGGGGAAAATATCTCTACAGGGGCTAAAACAGCTGTTCTTTGTAGAAGTCGACTGACACAGACGTATGTGCTTTCCCCACTGGCAGAAAAGAGTGTAAACCAAAGAGACAAGCCTGCACCCTCTAGGAAACATGATCACCAGAAAAAAAAAGTGTCACTAGGAAAGTGTGTTCTGCTTATATAAATCTACCAGCTCCTTCACAGCAAAACTATGGAGGAGGAAACACTTCCAGTGCCAGTGAGTTAACAGCACTTTTACAGGAAATACTCTACTCCTGGTAAAAGCCCAAATACAAAAACACAGCCTCGGATTTGGGGCCAATAAAATTAATGTGGAATTGGAAAAAAACAAAGCTCTTGCTGTTTGCAAAATTACATTATGCTTTGTTATGAGTAATTACACAATGAGAGTTATTTTTTTTTAATAAGCCTGTCTCCAACACAAGACTGCTTAAAATCATTTAAGCATTGTATCTTAAAAGTATACACAGGGTTGAAAAGGGAATTAAATCACATTTTACCTTCTGCCACGCACATGCAAATACCAAATGATACAGCTGAAACCAGGAAGTTGTTGGTTGCTTTCCAAAGCAGTTGTGGAGACTTTGGCCCACCAATATTTTAAAAGTGGTTCAGAAAGGGTTGTGGATGTCCAGTCTGTGTCCTGGGGTTTTGAAACACTGGTGGAGAGTTCTGGAAGATGTAGGGATTTCCTCTACCATCATCAATTATACTACTCCTTCCAAAAAAAAAATCAAACAAACAAAAAGTTTACATAATAGTTCTTTAACCTAATGACTCTTGAATTCTCATCAAGAGATTTTCAAGTTTAAATAATGTATTCATTTGACCCGAGCAAAAGATGTAGGAGTTAAGGAGACTGCAGAACTCCCAGAAAAGTTTTCCCTTTCTTTGCCTTCTCTTGTATAATAAAACTATCCTTTTTCACAGAGATTTTCAAGTAACAGAGTAGTACAAACACAGCCTGTATCTCTGATGTAGGTGGGGCAGGAAGTTATATTATCTTCAGTTAATATAAATGAGCATAGAATATAAATGAGCATAAAATAACAGCAATCTTTGTGTATTTACATAGCTGCATATCTACCCTCTGACCATCCATGCCCTCCTCTCTTCTGGAAAATCCCCTTGGGCTCAGAATGTACATCATCAAGACACAGGGACGGCACAAGCCCATTATTTTAGCTTGCGTGTCATGTAAGGAATGAGGGTATTTTCTTTAATAGGGCGTTTGCTGGCTGTTTGCTGAAGAAATTGTCTCTTGCTGGAGGTCATTTTCAACTGTGCTGTGAGAACGGCTTTAAGGAGACTCTTTAGTGCAACCAGAGAAATATCAGGAAGGTCTGAAGAAACAGCTTTCCAGAAGGTTTCATTTTATTTTTTTTTTTTTTACAGAGGAAGTTGCTTTAACCTAGATATCTACTCAGAAAATATATTTTCTGTTCCTAGATTATTTGACTTTAGGAGAACAATAAATTCACAAGAGTTCTTAAAAAGATCAGTCATGCCTCTTTGTTTTAATGGCATATTTTGAAGTTTTGCCTGCAGAATATTGATAAGAATCAAAGTAACTTTTGATATATGGCGTTAGATATGCTCCAGGAATAAGATCCCTCTCAAGTTAGACTGTCTGCAGACAACTCAGACCACCCACTTTCAGCTTAAACACAGCCTGTTCAAAGTCTGCAGCGATTCAGATCAGAGCAATAGCTGTCTGCTCAAACTGTGAGATCTTGGCATTCATCAGACATGTCCAGCACACATCTGATAACTCAGCTTAAACTGCCCAGGGCCATTGGAAGGCAGGTGAGGGAGAGCTAGGAAATATCAAAGTTGGAAACAGCCTAATCTTCAACTCAGCACAGTACACATTTTGAATTTCACACGCATTCCACAAAATTCCCCAAGTCCCAGAAGCTTTAATCCAGTCACTTTGCAACATATGTGTGTTTTATTTAAAAATAAATTATTCAGTATTACTTTTCCTTTCTTGTATCCAGCTGGCAACATTTTCAGTTAGTTCTACAGGAGCCAACATAACCTCCTATTAGCTACAGTATTGTCCATTTGTCTACATCTTCAACCAATTTCCTGCAAAACTTTTGGACAATGCACTCAGCTGACTTTTCAGGCAGTTAACCCTGTGCTCCAGGGGCTTTGCAGTGATGCTTTTCCCAGAGAAGCTGTGGCTGCCCCATCCCTGGAAGTGTTCCAGGCCAGGTTGGGTGGGGCTCAGAGCAACCTGGTCTAGTGGAAGGTGTCCCTGGGTCCCCTCCAGCCCAAACCTTTCTGGAATTCTATGGTTCTGTGAAACATCAGCATCAAAGTTGGTAAACCATGGCAAGGAGAACTGAGAAATGCTTGATCAGGAATAGAGAATTAGCCAGAAATCCTCACTGAACAGCTGCATCAGACTATGATTGGCCTCCACCTTGAATATTGTGTTTCTTTGCCTTTCACCATCTCAGCCAGGTGAACCACGTATGGCACAGAGGAGGGTGACCCAGTTCCAGGGGTACAGAGCTGCTCAGCACCAGGAGACAGAGACACAGCCCTGTTCACCCCAAAAAGGAGAAAAAGGAGAAACCGAAGATCTTGAATGACCCAAAGGAGGTGAATGAGGAGGTTTTACTCAGTACCCCACATATTGCAAAAGCTGAGGGCCAGCCTGTGAAATTATCAATGGCAGCTAAAAACAGCAGCAACAAATGGCCAAAAATTTTAAAAAGGGAAAAAAAAAGAGTTGCTCCATCACACTTTGTGGGTTTAAATGTGGTGCTCCTCACCCTGGGGCACAGCGATGGCTGGAAGTTTCCTTTGCTTAAGCAATTTTTGAGCCATATTTATATGGAAAAAAGCCCTTCAGGGTCTGTTACAAAGATACCAACTTTGACCTGTGAACTCTCCACATTGCAGCACAGTAGAGAAGCCTATCAGAGAATTATCACTATATGCAAGTTTTGTCCTGCTGCTTTTCCCCAGGCATCTGCTGCTGGCTATAGTTGAGGTAAATCAAAGTCTACTTTTTTACAGCTACACCTGCAACTGGAACCTGCACCTCCCCAGGTAAGAGATCATTTCTGCACCCACTGAGATCCATAACTTATACTTCTTCAGCTGGTGACAGAGTTTTTCTGTTCTGCAGAAGATCACCACTGAGCTGGAAAGAGTTTTGCCACACAGGTTTGCATTGTAACCTGTGCAGGGATTTTCTGCACGGGAAGCTGGAAGTCGTTTTGCCACTTGCACATTTGTGATGTTTGAGAGAGGCAGGGAGAGATCCCAAAGGATTCAGGCATGACTGACACGATGTGAGTGTTTGAGTTGATGCAGACAGGGCTGGTGGTGTGTAAGTGGGAGGAGAGGGACTCCTGGAGTGTGCTGGGGGACCAAACAGAGACTGTGATATACATGACAGCACAGCAGCAGGGACAGGTGATGGGCTTTGCATTGTCATTTCAGGAGATGTCAGAAATCCTTCTGAAGTCAAGAGCAGTTATGTGTGGCCTTGGCTAAAAGTGTTCCTCCTCCAAGGAAAGGCCACTGAGGTGCCTCCAGACCTGGACCTTGTATCCCGAACCAGACAGAGCCAGAAAGGCCAATCTTCCCACCTCGTACTACTGTCCTACACATTCTCCAAGAGTTTAGGACATTGCTGGGGTGTCTGTGGAACAGTGGAGGTAAATGGCTGTTCCATGGTTCCCTACCCATGTTCTGCCACATGGACTTATCCAGTTTTCCAGGCAATGATTTTCCTGCTCTGTAGCCTCCCCCAATTTCTCTTGCTCAGTAGGATCAATAATCACCATAGGCCAATCTCATGGGATGGCACATTCTGTCAGACAAGACTGTTTTCCACTATCAAGCAGAAGACAGCATTAATCTGGAAAAACCAGTGCCTTCCCACTGCCGGAATCGTGATCTGTCACGATGTTTGCCTTGACGTGGTCAAGGACAGGCTGGCCAGCAGCCCATTCAGCCTCTGCACCCTCCGGAGCCCCCTGAGCAGGGAGGACACAGGCTGGAGGGTTGTTTCCTCCCAACATCATTGTTTGAGGGTCACCATGCACGTCTGCAGCTCACATAATGGGAAACTCTTGTGCCTGTGGGCCGAGCTGAGCTGAGACCCCAGAAATGAATGTATGGAAACCCTGCAGAGTGCACAAGGGAGGGGAGGAGGGAAGCAGCCAGAAAAAACATGAATTTCCTGACTCTTAGTGGGGAAAGCAAGAGGTTTAAGGTGGTGCTATTGTGGAGCCATGCACAGAAAAATTGCCAGGACCAAAGGCGGCACAGAGCTGGAAGGAGAGAAGACACCACCTCCCAAAGTCAGTGCATACAAAAGGGAACAAGTGGACAGACTGGACATTAGGAAAAGGTTCTTTGCTGAGAGGATGGTTGATCACTGGAACAGGCTCCCCAGAGGAGTGGTCAGGGCACTGAGCCTGACAGAGTTTAAGGAACATATGGACAATGCTCTTAGTCATGTGGTTTGGTTTTAGGTAGTCCTGCAAGGAGAAGGGATTTGGATTTGGTCCCTGCCAACTTGAGATGTTTGTTGCTTCTATGATTCTATGAAGTGGGCTACCATTAAGAGGAGAAAAGACCCACCCCAAACCCACCACACAGTAGAAAAGAGAAAGCAAAGGTATGTTAAGACATTTCCCCTTTTTTCCATGGATGTCTCATGAAGAGGCAGCTGTGAGCTCCTAGGCACACACACAGAGGCTGCTCAGCCTCAAAGCTGCTCTCCTGCAGCAGTAGTTGACAGCACCAGGGTGACAGTGCTGAAAGAAACCCATTAAGGCAGGACTGCAGGCACAGGGTGCAGGGCTGTGCACAGGTCCTTGTCCAAATGCCATGAAGGTGCTTCTTTCCCCTCTCCTTCTTGTTTCTCGTTTCTTTGTCCATCTGTCTGGCAAGATCAGCAAGATGAGTGAGCACAAGCTCATCACATGAGTACAGGGATGCGTTTACACACCCACGAGTGCAGGGATGCACTTACACACCACAGGCAGCCCCGTGCAGGGGATGCCACAGAGCCCCACGCAGAGCTGCGGGTGTCTGTCCCTTCTACCATCCCCTGCCTGAACACCCTGCCTGTGCTTGCAAGGTGAGGTTTGTTGGAGAAACAATTTTTCCTCCCGTTTCACGCCCTTGACTTTCACCCCAGGCCGTCTGCACCTCACATCCTCCCCACCCAGGACTCCTTTCTCACCCCGGCCTCTCCCCGCGTGCCACGAGGAGCCGCGTTCTGTCTGTAAATGTGAGGAGACACTCGGTGGCAGTGGTGATGAAATGGCTGTTTCAAGAGGCCAGAGGCAGCACTGAGAGTTATTGCAGGTCCAGCCCATTTATTTTCTGCAGCTTTACATATTTTCAATAGCTGCTCAGCCACATCCTTACCTACACAACACAGGGCTGCTTTGAGCAGGGCTCACGGGAGGGAGGGGTTGCAAATCAAATGTTGTTTCTGAGGGAGCTGTCTTTGCTCCAGGGTAGCCGGGCTTTCACTTAATTTAACAAGTTTTCTAAGAGGGTTTCCAGCTGTGCACAGAAGGAGCTGCAGGACTGATCTGGGCTGGAGGGCTCCAGGCTGTCACCAGCAGCTGAGGACATCACCAGGCAAAGCAGGGACTGTGGAACCATGACAGCTCCTGGAGGAGAAAGGCCTCTGCAAGGTCTTGCCCTAAAATTTCCTTAGTCCGGCTCATAAGACCATCCAGGGTGCTCCATACCTGTTTTATGTCAGCTCTTAGAGATGTTCATGAGCATGAGCAGGAGTCTCAGCCACCTGAAGCATAGTGAATGTCTCTTTTTTCCAGGGGGGAAATCTTTCTGGCATTCTGCAGGAAAAGAACCAAAACCCATAAACTCACTACGACAGAAACAGGGCTTGGCTGCACTCAATAGTGTAGAGAAGGTGGCCAGATATAAATTAAAGAAAAAAAAAATTATATATTACACTAAGCTTTTGATCTTTTGGCCCCAGCAAATCAGGTTTGGGGTGTTATTCTATATCTGCAGCAAGATTCCGAGCCTGAATATTGGCTAGAATTAATCAGTGACTGGCAACAAGGTGGAGGGACCCCTGGGTAAGAGCAGGAGCCCCTCAAGCTGTGTCAGCTCCAGTGGGGACTCCTGGGCTGTGGACATTGCACAGAGGGATCTGCTGATGGCACGTGGGGAGAAATCCCCTCCCTGGATCAGTAATTTTGCAGAAGCTCAAACTCCACATAGGACTCAGACCCCATTCATCAGACCCCTGCCTCCATCATGCCAACAGCTCCTCTACTCTTCAACTTTTTGTTCTCCCCAGTGCAGAGCAAGAGGGATCATTGCTGAAAGACATAACTGCTGGTTTTACATAGAAGGCCACCGCAGAAAATATCCCTGCACTGGATTTTGGGGTCAGTGCTGGAATGGCACAAAGATCCAGCATCAGCATTAAACAAATTATTAAATATGAAAATAGGATTTAAAAATTGTGTTATTGATTTTACATAATGGAAAGCAGTTTCCATGTTCTGGTTAGAAAGAAAGAAATCCAAATTAGACAGCTCCTTATTAAAACCCCTCCACTCGATTTCTTGGTCGAGTGAAAATCCCAAGTGTGAATTTTTTATTCTGCTGTCTTAAATGATTGTCTCCTTTTAATCATCAGTGAGAAAATTAACCTGCTGAACAAAGACACTTTCAGCATTTTCATATTCAGTCGCATAATAAAAGACAAACTTAAGCTAAAACATCAAAATTGCTGCAAAACCAAAGGAGAGACAAAGACATTCCACAGGGAAAGAAAAAAAAGCTGTGTCCCTGAAGTGCAGCAATGCACTAAACTTCTCTGAATCCCCACCTGCGCAGCCCTTCGCTTGTCATGTCCCATCCCCACCTCAAGCAGCAGAGTTAATTTATCACTGCATCACTTCATTACTTCGTTAGGCATAAACACAGCAAAGCCCACGCCTACGAAAAACACGTTTAAGGGGGTAATTAAAGCAGGATAATTGACCAGCTTGAGGCTGCGGGAGGGAACAGAGTGCCAATCTGGTATTTCTATTAATAGGAGCCATCACCCAGCGCCCTGTAACAATGACGGCGGGGCTGGACGGGGCTGCGGGGACAGGGAGGGTGCGGCCGAAGTGGCTGCGGAGCGTGAGCTGAATCCAGGTGCTCGCTGGGAGCATCAGCTCTTTAATCTTGGTGCCGAAGGTCCCCGGAGAGGTGAGGTGGCCGTAGTTTAATCAGAGCCATCTATTCGCTCCCGAGTGCCGCGGCTGAGCAAGGTCATTGTGCGGTGCCGGCGGTGCCCGATCGGGTGCTCATCAGTATTCCCTGCATCACGCCAGCTAAATTTGCCATTTCATTTAGAAGGCTCCTGTTTGCATTTCCCGTCCCTATCACAGGCCTCATCAGAAGAAACAGGTGCTGCTGGGTAAGATCCAATAAGCATTTATACATATTTACAGCAAATACTGGACACGGCTTTTTTTTTTTTGCTTGATATTCTGAATATTCAGTTCGTTCTTATGCATTGCAAAAGGCAGGCTAATTTGGAATCAACGCTGTAAATATTTGCAGAGAATGAAGGATAAAAATCACAGCAGAAAGAAATTGTGCTGTATGGCAGGGTGGGAAAGAATGGCCCAGAGACATACTAGTTCATAGCATCATGGAATATCCTGAGTTGGAAGGGACTCATGAGGATCCAGGTCCTGACCAGAGCCAGCCTGGATCCAGTGCAGGGCCCATTTCAGCAGGATGCTGGGCTGCACCTCGACATGCAGAGCACCACATCCTGTGGTGAAAGGGCTGCATTAGACCCCTGGTAAATACAGTGTCCACTTCTTTACCAGCGTTTATTCCAAATGCCTGATGAAACAAGACACTAATGAGTTACTGCACTTATGCATTAAGTCCAGTGCTGTCCAGAGCAGACTCCAAGTAGGTATTTTCTTTCTGTTGCAGCTTCCATGGGAACACCCATGCTTCCTCGAGGTCCCACGTCCGTAAAACCCCATTTGCAGGCAATTCAGTGTCAGTGGAAAAACATGCCTTAGGGGGTTGCTAAGTCCAGGCAGATCAGCCCTGGATCTGCTCTGGATTACCCCTAAATTGATAATTTGACCCATTTTCCACCTTTTTTCTGCAACAGCTGCCAGGACAACCAGCTACCAGGCAGGAGGACTCCTGCCCTGCCTGGCATGACGGGGGATACTCGCTGAAATCTCTCTGCTCCACAAACTCAAGGCAGAGGCAGAGCTGCTGCAGTGGTTGAGAAAACCCACACACTGATTTATGCAGTTCATGGTCTAGCTGCAAGCTCTTCCTTTTTTATTTTAAATAATTCCGGAGATCCTTTTAGCCAATATCTATTTCTAGGTCTAATTCATTACAAACCCCACCCTGTGCCATTGAGGGTGTCAGCCATTTTTGCTTTTAATTGCCTATTCCCAATCATTAATGTGTGCCCATGTTCTTGTGGAGGCTGTTAAAAGGTAAACTCTTAAATTTCCCAGGCTCTCGTAATAACACAGAAAATACCATTCTTCACACCGGCTAGACTGGTGCCACAATTACACATTGACTGGCTTGGCTCTAACATTTTATCCCTTCCTGGTATTTGAAATATTCAGCTAAAAAAAAATGTAAATAAATAAAAAAATCTGGTCCCTTCAGGAAACAGAGAGAAAGTCCCAGAGCCTCTGGGACTCCTTACAAAGAACTCCCTTAAAATCCTTCCATGAAAAAAAAAAAAAATAAAGGAAGCTCAGCTAATAATACTTTTCCACATAAATAATGTAGATTATAACTGGCCTTTGGAGAAGGCTGAGCATAACAGAGGTCTCTTTGTAAGGCTGAGCACTGATTACATGCTACTGAGCCTTTTCATGATGATAGCTTTGCAAACTCCAGCATCTCAAGCGCACTTAAAATTAATAAGCCAGGCTGCCTCCTCCTGGTCTGCACCATCCCAGAAGATGTGTCTTGAGGTGGATGTGACCCTGGCAGATGTCATGTAACAGGACCGTGGGCCTCTTCCAGTGCCATTTCCAGGCTGCACGAGCTCAAGTCCCTGCTGATGTTCGCCTCTGCCCTCGTACAATAATAAAGGGATTAACAGCATGTCTACCTGCAATGGCAGGAGACGGGATTTGGTGACCCCCAGGTTGCCCCTGGTTCTATTCCTTAATGAAGCAGTGAGATAAGCCCTAATGCATACATATCTTTGGGAGGGGAGGTTGTACTGAAGCCTCTTGCGAGGGCTTTAATCCCAGCGGTGACTCTGCCAGGGCCGTGAGCAGCCCAGGCAGGCTGCTTTGCCAGACAGCAGAGATGCCCCTTCCAAAAAAATCGGTATGCCCCTGTCCTCCCTCCCCTCTATATTACATATGCAAAAATAACCTGGTTTTTTTCCAGTTCTTCTTCGATGGGAAGATGCGAATGCAAAGTGGCACCTCTCAGCCCTGGTGGGAACTGCCGTCAGGAGCAAACATCCAAGTTCATCGCCCAATTTTTGGGGTGCTGGGGACTCCATAAGTTCTTGTGTGACATAAACAGAACCAGAATACCTTAGTGTTACAAGCGGGTCTGCACCTGGATCCTCTCCTAATAGGAGCTGTTTTCCTGGTCTTTAAACCTATGATGTTCAGCTTTAGGTACCACTTTGAGAGATCTTGGTCCTCTTGGCTGACTCTACAACAGGGTGACAAAGAGCATGTCTCTTTTAAACAATAAAAAATTCCAGGAAAACCAAGTTTCCTAACTTAAATGGGAAGCAGAATGTCTAAATCAGAAGCTGGGGGCTGAAAGGCACCCAAGGGTCCAGGCTTGAGGGTTTGGCTTGCCAGCTGCATTTGGAAGGGGAAAAAATGAAAATTCTCATGTCCTTTCTTAGCAAGAAACCCTTGGCAGAAATCATCAAAGTTTTCAGGCAGAGGCAGATCAGACACTTAGATGTGTGTGGAATTGATAGGTTATTGCTGTGAAGAAACTCAACCTAAAAGCTGAAAATAGCTCCCTTCTAAATGCGAGCACGAACCTTGAAATTAAGCACAATATTGCTTTGCTGCCACAAAAGAGCTCTATTTTCTGACAGCCAACATCCCAAATTAAACAGCTTCCACGTGTGTCAATAAAAGGCATTGGCTTCATTATTTGCAGTCCCCCAGTGATAATTTCTAGTCCCCCTTAGTAAATGTCATTACAGCTCCAGACAGACATCTGCACCACGGGCAAATTGACTGATAAATGCTCCTTGCTGGAAAAACAATTCGGGAGGGATGGGAGATTCCTGATGCCGTAGGCAGCTTTGCAAGGGCAGGAAGTGTGGGCAGCCTCTCCCAGAGCTGCCTCATCTGTGCCAGTGGGGAGAGACCATTGGGTCTGCACAGGGTGTTGGGTGAAACGGAGCTGATGTGTAAAACAACCTGCTCCAAAAGCACCAGAAGGGAGATGATCCAGGTTTTCCCATCCCAGTTGTCCTACTCTTCACTCTGGGTTTTCTGCCGCTCTTTTCCAAGTGGTTTTCAGGTCCTTTCCTCACTGCCCACAACCTGCATAGCTCTAGACATAACTCTTCCTTTTTTGTTCCTCACCAAAGTGAAGGTTGTCAATGGAGAACTGGAAATTGTAGGGTTATTTGTTCCCAGTGTGATGCAGCTGTGAGCACTCTCTTGATCCCAAATAGATCCCAATAGATCCCAAATAAATCCCAAATCTCACCTACAGGTTGTGGTTCTTCTGGTGGGGCCCAGGACAGGACTTGCAGCTCTGGTGAACATCAGAAACAAGACCCAGACCATGCACAGAGGGACATGCTGGATTCACCCCTCACAGAAATGACATGTCCCTTTTTCCTGCCTGTCCTCTGGCTCATGACTTTTTTCTTACACAGCATTGTGCAGGATCTCCCGAATAAAAGGTGCTGAACAGGAGAGAAGGAGCATATAATTTTGGTCAGGACAGTTGGCAAGTCTTTCACCTTATATTAAAAACTCATATTGTGTTAAACAAACCCTCACTTGGGCCTCCTTCCCCTTCAAACCACCCCACACTCAGTAAATCTACCTGAACAGTGAGAAAGAAGGACTATTTAGTTCATTCCCCAAAAGAAAAAAAATCTTGATTAAAAGCCCCTAATTGCCAAGCAGTTGATTGGGGTTCCTAATTGATCAGCACTGTTAACCCAGGTACCTGGCAGTGGCAGCAGACCATTCCTGACTCGCACTGTGGCAGCCACATGGGAAAAGGAACAAGGAAAGCAGTGGGGCTGACTCTGTCCCCACTCCCTGCACTGGCCCAGGACTGATTCCAAATTCCACTTGCATAACTAACAGCTAAAGCAGGCCCAACATTTTCTGTAGCAAAACTGTCTTTGTGTTGAAAAATTACCCGCTAAACTCTGCTTTCCTGTAAATGCCAGACTGCTCTTCGCTCGCCCCACCCTTACAGCTTTTCTTAGTTTATTATTTATGTCTCCTTTCACAGTTTCCCACCTGCACCATCTCTATCAATGTGCATGAAACAAAAATCAATAGCAGCTGGTTGGACGGCACAGCAGCAGCTCTGGTGTTAGATCCCAGCCAGGAACCAGTGGATGATCCTGCTGAGAAAACAGGACCATTTTGTACATGCACAGTGGTAATTCCAGCTCGGTCCTCTGCCAACCAGGACATTCTGGGGTTTGATGTGTGGGAAGTGGGGAGCAATTGACCTTTAGGGATATGGGGAGCTGGTCACACACTGGGGGACTGCAAGGAGCATCATAACTGGTTGGTCCTGACTGTCCCTTCTCCCTGATGTGCCTCTCGTTCATCCCTTCCCAGCAGAGGCCTGTTTTTCCAAACTGCCATTAACAGGGATTTCTACAGGCAAACTACAGGTGTTTCACTGTCCCCCTTACAAGTTCTGCCTCAGCTCTGGCACTTGGATTCAGCCAGTGTTGGATTCTATGGATCAGTCCCCTATGGCATGAGGAGGCTGGATCTCGAGGTACACGGCTAAGCCTGCATGAAATTCCAGTTCAACTTTGCAGAAGTATTTATGCTGTCACATGGTTCAAAAAAAATTATATCCCAGCTGAAAAGAGTGATCCTAAGTCTTTGAAAACAATGGCAATTGGAGGTGTGTGTCTTGCAAAGAGTGAGAAAGAGCAGAGGATAAATTTGGCTACTATTCCTAGCAGAGGAAGTGGAGAAGGTATTTGGTACCTCTGGTGTCTCCAATGCAGTATCCAACTCAGTCAGCATCATCCTGCTGCTATAGGAAAAGGGGCAATGGTTTTAAACTAAATGAGGGTTGATTTAGATTAGATATAAGGAAAAAGTTGGGGTTTTTTATCATGAGGGTGGTGAGGCACATGTTGGCCAGAGGAGATGTGGCTGCCCCATCTCTGGAAGTGTTTAAGGCCAGGTTGGAGGGGAACCTGGTTTAGTGGAAGGGGGGTGGGAACTAGATGGTCTTTAAGGCCCCTTCCAGCCCAAAACATCATATGATTTTATGATCAGTCCCAAGAGACCCTCAAATGACTCAGGAGCCACAGTCAATGCCAAGCATGAGGATATATTAATCACAGCAAAACATAATGGGACCATTAAAGAAGCCCACACCACAACAGGCCTCCTTTTTAAGCTACACTTTTCCCTTTTCCCACCAGTTTCATCTCCCTGTGTGCTGTTTTGCCTTTCCCTGTGGCACCAGCCTTATTTTCAGCAGGAACAAGCACAGTCCAGCTCAGACAGGGAGCAGCTTGCTGAAACCTGGCACCTCACGTATCAATGGCATTTATTGCTAAGCACCTCAGGTTGCTCTGGAAACACCCTGGAAGTAATGTGACTTCTGATGGCTGCCAGGTTTTCCACATGTTCTCACCTTGAGAACTTGCCCCCAGGAGATGGCAGCTCACCCTTTTTGATGGTGCAAATGGACTGGAGGGCACCAAACCTGGGCAGGCACCAACAAAAAAGAAATAGAGGTGGAAGGAGGGGGAGAGTGTGTGAGTGACTAGAAGTGTCCCATCCCCAGCTGCACTGCTCCCCATGAGCCTTTACACCAGCCCAGAGGCACTGGAAGCTCTCTCAGACCACACACAAGCTCTGCCACAAGCCTACCATGGAGAAATGAAGGGCAAAAAGGAGAATGGAAAGAACAGAAGCCCTGAGATTGAATAAAATCCTGTCTGAATCCAAGTAATTCCTCTATAACACAGATGATTATTGATAGTCGAGGTAGCCCATGGCTCCAAAACTGCATCCTTCCCTCTGAAGGACATCGCACAAGTGCTGCATTAATGCTTTGAATCGATGATCTTAGAAGTCTTTTCCAGCCTTAATGATTCTATGTCCCCTGTCCCTTGTGTAGGGAGATCTTTCCATATCTCACTCTGAGTTTTAGGGCTGGAAAGAAGTGGGGCTCTCTTTGCCAGGTCCTACCTCCAGGCCAGGAACCAAAGCTGCAGGTGTTGGGCCTGGGAGGGTTCCTGTGCAAATTCAAGAGCTCTGCAAACAAAGGGAAAAACTTTCCTCATTACCAGAGAAAAGCACTGGGATACAGCTGAGCTCAAGCAGGAGAGATGCAGCCCACAGGCACCTGATGCTGCAGGCACATTCTTCCCCTAGCAGCTATTTAGAGCACTGGTAATTGGTGCACCAGACCTTCTCCTCCTCTTCCTCCTCACACTTACTAGCAGTGGAACACAGGAGAGCCTGGACAAAACCTCAAATTCAAGAGGATTGTATTGGCCTGAAAACCATCCACCAGGGTTTAAAGGCAATGGCTTGACAGGCTGTATCCCTGCCGGGGAAGAACTTCTCCATGGGAAAGAAAAGAAACCAACGCCTCTGAAAAGGGCAAGGAAAGTATCCAGAAAGAACCACGCATGAGGTTTTCAGGAGATACATCGATTTGTGGGCTATTCCACCCCGATGTGCTCCTGGTACTGAAGTGAGGTGCACAGGACTCCTGGGACGGCTGTAAAGGCAGCACCCCCTCTCTGTCTCTAACTCAGAATTAATGTAGCAACAGCAGGCTCCAAATTTTAGAACTTGTAAGGCATAAGCATACCCACAAGAATTTTTAAAAATAGTGTAAAAAGCCGCATGTCTTATAAGGCAAATGAATAGTACAGTTGGGATCTGTTTCTCATTTTTTTGTGCAACACACTCTTGCACTTCGCTGTTCCAACCTTTAAAATAAACCTGCGCTATATTTGCTAGAATCCCTCTGCCATCACAAGGGAGGCAAGAAAGGGAAGTCTTACAATGAAAATTCACAACTTCCACAGAAATCATACCTTCCTAAACAGCAGAGCTTGGTGTAAGAGGCAGCAGCTCCATCATTTGCAGGAGCACAGACAGAACTGGAAAACCCTGAAAACATGGTGTGGCTTCTGCTGTGCTGTCTCCCAGCAAAGCACAGCCCAAGTCCAGCTGCATTCAGAGCTGCCAGGCCAGCAAAGCTCAGGAATTACCCCAGGGCTTCGGTTAGACATAGGGGGACCCTGTAGGTCCCTGCTGAGGTCCTGCCTTTGAAGGAAAAGCCATCCTTTCCAGTGGCAGCACCTGGCTGAGGGCTTGGTGTTCACAAGCTCCCCAAACCACACATCTGAAGTGGGGGTCCCACCCCCTCAGCAGTCCCCACCAGCACATTACACCAACCTGGGCACCATCTCTTGTCCCTGTTCCTGGGAGGATGGGGCAGAGCTCTACACCTCCCTGAAAGGAGGTGGCAGCCAGGTGGGGGTCTGTCTCTTCTCCCAAGTAACAAGGGACAGGACAAGAGAAAATGGCCTCAAGTTGTGTCAGGGAAGGTTTAGATTGGATATCGGGGAAAATTTCTTCATGGAAACATTGATCAGGCATTGGAACAGGTGTCTTGGGGTGACTTTATGGTGCTAGATATCCCCTATTGTCACTCTATGCTTCATACGAACTCTGTGCCTTTAAGCTAGGTCGAGAAGCCAGACACTGTGTTTGTGCTGTTTCAAGGACATTCACATTCTTTGCTTATCACTACTGAGACTGCTGTGGTTTCAGCAGCTGAAGGCGAAGGGAACACTTTTACTTTTTTTCCCTCTAGCCAGCTCTCTTGGCTTTGTCTTTCTCAGGAGAGAGAGAGAGAGCACTTTCACTTTTTCTTAGCTCTCAGCCCTGTGTTTTCTCAGGAGAGAGAGACATCAGAGAGTTGGAGATTTACCATTTTGCTTTTTGGCTGGCCTACTGGCTGGAGAGGAGTTTTTCTTGGACTGTGTTTTTTTTTTTCCTCCTTCTTCCTTTGGAACTTTACAACAGACAACTGAACTCTGGGGCCTACACCCTAGGCCTGGCAAGGGGCCTACACCGTACTCTGGCCTTCAGGAGACAGAACAGAAACCACATCCAGAAAAAGGACTCTGAATTCATCCAGGTTTTCTCCACCACAAGAGGTTTGTTATCTAACATTATTAATTTTTTTCTTCCCTTCCCCTGGTGCCTGCATTGCACCCCCCAGCACCCTGGTTTGTTAAATAAACAGGTTTTTTTTTCACTTTCCTCCGAGAAATTCCTAAGGTGGGCAGAAGGGAGTTTTAGAACCCTATAATTTGCAGAGGAGACTCCTCTAGTCTTCCTCATAAGTTTGTCCAAACTGGGACACCAGGCTACCCGGGAAAGTGCTGGAATCACCATCCCTGGAGGTGCTCAAAAGATGTGTAGATGTGGCGCTTGGGGACAGGGTTTATTGGTGGACCTGGCAGTGTTGGGGTATTGCTTGGACTCTGTGATTTTAAAGCTCAATGATTCTATAATTGTATGAAATGTGAAAAAGGAGCTTTGGCTTCAGGGCCAACAAGACCAGGATTTCATCTCTCCAAGGACATAATTCTGTTTAAGTTCTGAACTCTGAGCTAAAGCAGCCCCAGCAGAGATTTGTGGCCTGTGCTGGGATGGAGGGAGGTTTGTGTGCAGACTCCAGCCAGTCTGCAGAACAACTCTTTGGAAAAACAGCTCATTACAAGCAGGTACTTTGTCTCAAACTTCCAGTTTGTTGTGACCTATTGGCCTCCTCACTGCTCCAAGGCCAGGAGTTTTAACATCTTTTTTGCCCAGCAGAAACCCTGTGTTTTAACAAGCCAGAGAAAGCATCCTTCTTTCTCCCTTTCATCCTACAAAAGGAGACTCTGCAAGCTGATGGGACCAGCTACCAGCACTTCTGGGACTCTTGGTCTGTCTCTATCCTGTGCCAATATTTCTGACTTGTGTGCCCATCGGACCCAAAATGTGGGACCAAGCATGGCCAATCAGTTCTGGCTGGAGCTGAACATTAGCTCAGTCATTAAGTTGCTTATAGAAATACAGGAAAAACCTACTTAAGACTAGGAATCCTCAAGGATCTCCTTCTTCAGCTCGGTCTGCTCCTGGAGTTATGTCAAGCTACTGCAGCAAGTGGAGAGCAGACTGCAGCACCACTTAATCCAGGGACATCCTTATATGAGTGTTTCCTTGTCCCTCTGCCCACCACTTGGCTCTTGTGGGTTTTGTAAAAATGTCTTCAGCTGCAAAGAGCTGTGTCCTCAACAGCTTTAACCTTTTCCATGCCAGCTGCCCTGAGCACAAACTGCAGCTTGCACTCTGCATCCAGCAGGAGAGGGTGAAGGGGGTATTAAACCAGAATGAGATGAACACTAGTGCTGTCAATTAGCTCCCAGCCTCACTGATGATGAGAGGAGGAAGAGAACATGCACTGTGGACAAAATCTGTCTTGTTAGGACAATTTCGTCATGCCTTGAGGGTGGGGATTTACTGGCTGGGTTGTACAAGCTGGATTCAAGCTTGAAACAGCTTTCCGTTGATGGCTTTGGTTTTTCTGGTTTCAACTCCAGTTCCTGAGCTCCCAGTCTGTTTCCAGCTCCTCCAGACCTGGGGTAAGGTATACAGGGGAAGTTCTTACTCTGCTACATCACCCCAAATGTTTATGCCTGGAGCAAACTCAAGAGCACCTCCCTGACTCTTGGGCAGTGGAGGCCAATGTCAAGAGCAGGTCATGCTCAGCCACGGAGCAGAAGAGCCCTGGGAACGCAGCAGGGTGGACAACAGTTAGGTGGGGACATAGCAGGGACCCAGCACAGCTGGTAAAGAAATTATAAATCAGGAAAAAAAATATAAATCACGCATGAATGCAGACCCTGCTGCCAATAATTCCCACTCTTGGCTCAATTACCACTGCTCTTCTTGCAGCTGCACACATGCAGTCATTACTGAGCATTTTGGCTAAACTCGTTTTGTCTTCTTTTAATGTCTGCCAGCTGAATCAAAGGTCTCCATGCAAGTAGTGTGCACCATGACACAATCCATGACACTTTCCTGGGGAGCTCTGAATCCCATAAAGCAATAAATTGATTACAGCATGGAAAACATACGAAATCCCCGTCTTTCCTCTCTGGAAAAGAGACAGAAGTGTGGTCCTCATGAAAAGCTACAACTCATCCTTTCAGAGGAAAAGAACCACCCCTGAGCAGGAATAAACTGAGTTATTGCTAATGTGATGAACTGAGGTCATAAATAAAAGCTGTCTTCCCTCTAGGATAATTCTCTGGCAGTGCTATCTGAGCACACACCTTGCACCTACTTTCCTGATGCACAAGGTCACAGGGTTGCACATTTCTGATCCCACGCATCAGATGCAGCATGTCAGGGGGAAGGGGGAGGAAGGGAGGGCACAACAAGGGGATATTTTATGTCCCCAAAGTCCAAATGTGGAAGGTTGCAGCACAACAAACCAACACAGCCATAGCTATCAGAACACAGATCAGTGTAACTCAAGAGGAGAAGGCAACTATGGAAGAGTCTAAGCTCAGGGAAGCTGTTGCTGCTATTTCTCCATCTTCCAGCCCTTTTCAGCACAAGGTAGATGTGGTTTCTGTGTATCTCTCTTGCATGAACTTCTTTGGTGTTCACTAGACCCCTTTTCAATTTTTTAGCATCTGTATCCACAGGTGATCAAGGCACTGTGGTTGTTTCACAGGCACCAGCCTTGCATGGGAAGGTGCACCTCCATTTGTGTGTGCTGAGTTTCTTCTCGCTTCCTCCTGATCTTTGTGGTGGAAGAAAAAAAGAGTGGAAATCCAGTTCCAGTCCTTTCTGGCAACGCCAATATGTTTTCAATGTTTGAGGGGCAGCCTGCATGGCACACACAGCACTCATGAGGTTTATGGTTCAAGCTCTTCCTTTTTCCAGTAAGTTTTCCGAAGTAGGTGTCTCGAGATGCCCATCTAGCAAAGCAAGAAGACATAATTGTCCTGACACTGATAAACACATTTGTAACCCTAATCCTAATTGCTCCGTGACCTCTGTGATATTTATGTCATGGGAAGGCTTGCTGGTTTAGAGTTCCCTCGGGTAAAACCATGCCAAACTTCTGGTGAATTACTGTCAGCTCATGTTAAGGCTTTCCCAAAGGAACTCGTCCATTGCCAGCAATAAATCTCAAATAATGGAAGAATTCAGTCAAAGTCTTGGTATATCTACCCCTGAGAAACTGTTTGCAGCCATTTCAAACAGAAACCTCCAAAAATGCCTGGGCAGGTTTGACACAAACCTTGGCCTTGACACTCAAATATCAGGAATAGCTGGTGACTGGAGAGAGGACATGAAATTTTAGACACATGAAGGCCCTGCAGGCTGCAAATCATTAAACCCAGAGCAAAGTGAGTCCCTGCAGAGAGCTGCAGCAGTCACTGCATGATGAGTGATCCTCCATCACTTTTTCCATACAGGTTGGCATGAGCTGCAGGACACCCCAGAAGAGATTCTGACCTCACACATGCTTGGCTCTGTAGTGCTGTATCTGCAGGCATAGAAAACAAGGAGTGATGAAGGAAAAAGTCAGTTCAGGAAGCTTTGTATACACGTCAGGAATCATATATAAATAACTAGCTCTTTTTTTTTCCAAGAGTCAGCTGCTGGAAACTGCAAGAGCATGCCAAGGAAATGTCCCATCCCTAGCAGTGTTCCAGGCCAGGCTGGATGGAGCTCAGAGTAACCTGGTCTAGTGGAAGGTGTCTCTGCCCATGGTAGGGGGGCTGGAATGAGGTGGTCTTGAAAATCCCTTCCAACCCAAACCATTCCATGATTCTGTGATTCCATGAAATTCTATGTCTTTGTAACTCAGACCTGGACCCAAGCAGAAGTTTGGGGCTCTCTAAGTGGCCACAGGGTACGCTGTTCTCATGCTGTTATTAGAAATCATGCTTAGCAGAATTATCTTTTTTCCCAGAGAGGAATGCACACTTGGTCTGTTCTTTTCTGACAAAATTCAGCTATAAGAGCAAGGTGTGCAGATCTGGAGATGTTCATGGAACCTTGACTGTAAAAGTGTTCTGGAAAGTGAACTAACTAGGGGAGCAAAGGATGACCCTACAAAAGCACTGAGATTTAAATATTACTGGATGACTACACAATGCTATAAGCTCCCAGTGAATAAAACAATATTACTTCTTAGGATAGATCTGAGCCCACAGTTTTCCACTGGAGTTGTCCCAGCCACAACAGCAAGCATTTAAAATGTAAATTAATGCGTCTATCAAGCTTATCCAGCATTATCCTGATTAATGATAAGCATGTTCAAGGAGACTTTTATACCTAAAAGTTTAAACCAACTCCTGTAAGAGAGTAGGAGGGACTCAAACACCAGGAGAGCGCATCCATAGGTGGGCACTGAGATGGACACTGACCATGCTAAGTGTTCACAGGCGTGCAGCTCTCTTCGGTGTCTCTGTTGCATTCATTTTGTCTTGGATTGGTCTGTTGGGAGGGAATTTGTTCCTTCTTAGCTTTCTGCCTCCTTCTGAAATGGCACATTTCATCTCTGTGTCTTCCTCAGGAAATATCGTGCTGCTGGCAGGGACTTTCACTGGCCAATCTCCAAGTTACCTGGTGTCCTCCCTTTATCCCCTGCCTTCTGATCCATTTCCCAAGACTACAGACAGTCTGTTGCAAGGAAATCCAAGTCTTCCTGATTGTTTGGAGAGCAGCTAGTCTCAAGGTCACTTTTGTATATAAATCACAGATATCATATTAGCAGCACTGTTCAGGCATTCAGAACCAAATCTAAACAGGAGAGCTCATCAATTCAGCTGTCTCATGGCTAGACCTTACCATTATGCATGGCTTCCTTTCCTTACTGATTACAGTACAGCAGATTCATTATTATTATTATTTTTAATTTGGTTCTATACAACTGCGTGGTGTCTTTTAATTGCCTTTTTTTTCCCAACTGAGCTGCTAAGGGATGTAAGCAAATTATATGGCTTAACAATTCTGCCTGCTGCAGACAGACTTGTGTGGCCAACACACCAAAGACACTGTGAAAACATTACCTTTTACTGGAAGTGTAAACTCAATAAACCCCCAGGAGAGCAATAAAAATGCAGTAGCCAGCAGATTTAACAAGGACATGCTCAGTGCACAGTGTAATCTTATTATGTGCTTAATGCCCAGTGGAATTACAGGAATTTGATTTAGCAACATCAGATTTCAGTTTCTCAAATTATACTGACTGCTTATAAATTAAGACTGCGATTTGGGATAATTGCTTTTCATTTGCATTGGCAAAGCCCATATATTATATTTATTCTCACTACACTGTTTATATGTTTGAAGTGTCACAGAGAATTGCCTTTGGGACTTAAACTGGGGTGATAGAGAGCTTTCCTTTGCATCAATGACACTCATGTTACTTCCCCATTAAATCCGGGTAAATGTTCTACCCTGGTGATCTTTATATGCTTGAAAGGTCTATTTTATGGTTTCCCAAACCTGACTGAGCAGAGTGAAAGATGAGTGAGTTCTGGTGAAGGACTCTGTCTTCCTCTCCATCAATCTGAGCTGTGACATATTCATTGGAAAGCCAGTGACCTGCAGATGTGCAGTGAAGGAATAAGCACAACATTGTCCTCTCAACCATACCAGCATCGTGCTTGGGAGTGTTTTCTCTTCACGTGACCATTTTTTGGGCTCTGCCACTGCACTGTGTGAATGAACCAGGGAGAATGAGGCAGTGAGTGATTCATTACCTCTGGGGAGGGGAGTGGTGATGTCAGCAGGGCCACCAGTGAACAGGCAGGTAATGCTTGCAGGGCCAGGAAGTGCATCAGTGAATGGCTATTGAACTGCATGAGGACATTATGAGCACTTGAACTCTGGGACAAATAATTTAATCTCAAGAGAAATTAATGAAATAATTAAATATAATGGAGTGAGCAAAGGGCACAGGAACAACTCTGGAAGAAGACAGGAAATACCTTTGCTGCTGATTTTGGCTTCCATGTCTAAGACATCTGTATTATCTCAAACAACCACCTCTGTGCAAACTACAGTGTACAGAAGAATGACTTGGTTTACTGAAGATCATTCAAACCGGCTCCCAAAGCCCCAGGTTATCAGCATACCCTGGTCTGGAAAACCTCTACTGCTCCGAAGTCATTAATAGATTATAATGAGTTGATTAAAAAATAACAAGGCAACAATTCAATTAAGTCTTGAATGTAGCTGCAATTGGTAAACACATCAACAAATTGCTGAGCACAATGCACATCTCTGCTTCCTGCACGACACGTGAATCCAATGGCTCTCATCCAAGGATGGGGGGAATAAAGTGTCATTTAAGCATTTTGTGATGTTCATGGATATTTGCTGTGAAACACAAATATCTACCTTGTTTTGATGAAGTAGAACTGAAGCAGCAAGCCCTTTAGCCTGAGATCAGGGTTAGGTGGCAGATCAGCTGCAGATAACTCAGAGACAGCTACAGAATTTTCCTGACTCCAGACTTATTTGGAAATTTAACTTATTCCTTAACAATATCATGTAAAATGACAACAACATCCTCTAGCATTTTCCTAGGCTTCAACTCATATTTGCCAAAGAGACAAAAAAAATTTGAAAACTATCCCTGTAGCTGCTGGAGCAAGGCTGCTGCCCAGGACTTTCCTGGGGTTCAGGTACCCTTTTTGCTGGAGTGAATAGGAGGCTTAGACACCACTTCTGGAGCCCCGAAATCCTCCATGGGCACTGCAGGATATCTCTTCTGGTGATTAGCACTAACCCAGTGCCATCACATAGTCTGTGCTGGGATCAGCCCATGCCTCCCTCTCCACCTCCGGGGCTTCACAGAAGCAACTTCTCTGTCTGAATGGCCACCAAGAGGGCTCTCCATGGACATACAGAGCCCCAGTGTCCCCCTAAAGCCCTGGAGAACCTAACCAGACATGTTGGAAGAAACACTACCCTGGAGCTGGTCTTTCAAAGCTCAGAAGGGTTCACCCAAAATCAGCAAGTGGGAGAAAGCCAAAATGTCACATTTACCTCTCAGCGCTCCTGGCAGCTGAAACCAGGGAGACCCGTTATAGCTCTATTTTTTTTGTATTTCTCCAGCTCTGGTTCCCAGAAGGACTGTGTTCAGAGCTGTTTCTGGCAGTGTTTTGCGTGCACTTTTAATCTGCCCCATCTGCACTTGGGGAGATGCCGTTCAGCCGCCGTTCCCAACCTCACGCCTGGCAGATTTATGTGTGTCGGTTCTGCACTGCCGTGCTGCACTGTGCTGTTAACCTTCATTAAGATGTTTTAATAATTGAATAAACGATGTGCCAGACATGCAGTTTAACCTCAGAGTGTAACGAAACAGAGGACACAATATTAACTGCAGCCTTGGAACAAATATCACCATAAATACCACTAAGTAGGTATCACACAAAAACACCTGCCCTTGACATTCAAAAACATGCTCAGCCACACTGAGGGGGGAATACAATACATGATACATTACATCTTATCTGCATCTCAATGCCATTAAATGAGCATGGTTAATGCTTTAATAATCTGCCAGGGAACACTGCGGGCTCTGCATCTGAGCTAACCCATGAAAGAGGAAACTCTCTCATCTGTTGCCTCGAGCAAGATGAAATGCCAAGGGCCTCCCTTGGCAAAGAGGGGTTTTTTTTGTGCAATGACATAGAGAGGGTTCAGGAGAAGCCAGTTCTGTCACTGGCGGTACTTCAAAGAGTGACATCAAATTAGGGCAGGAGGACAAACTCACAGAGATGCTCATTTGTCCCCATGGAGGGAGGATAAGGGATCCCACGGGAAGGGAGGACGTGTTGGGGAAGTGTGCAAGAAATGAGGGATGGACAAAGGGCCTTTCCCAGGGTCTCACACTGTATCTCATGGATCTGGCTGCTACTGAGCAGGTGGCCATCTCCCAAATCCTTCTTTGTACCTGGTGGCCATGTCCCAAATCCCTGTTTGTACCTAATGATCACAGGTGTTCTGTCACCCATAAATGTGTCTATCTACTTTAAGTCCTTTTAAAATCTTTGGCCTCTTCAGTTTTAGGATGCAGCAAGAGCCCCTTCTGATCCACCCTGTAAAGAAATTCTTCCTTGAGGTTTTGCACCCTCCTAACGTCCTCCTGGACAATGATGGGCTGTCCTTCAAGGAGGTTGGTGCATAGCTGTACTCCCGACCCTTCATGACTTCACAGATCTCCATCACTCCCCTTCCCAAGACTTCCCTGTGTGCCAGTTTCTAACAGATCTTACCCTTTTAATCAGTGAGACTGGATCCACCAAAAGCATTCAGAGCCTCTTTGCTTACCCAGCTCCAAACCTAGGGAAGGTTGGGTAAAGAAGACACTTTGGGACAGGGTGGGTTTGCCTGGATGCATGCAGTGACCAGCAGGACGAGGACACTCAGCTTGCCAGAACTCAGAGGCCAGGTTGGAGATTAATTTTCCAGCTTTTAATTTATCCGTCTCACCCAGGAGTTCACTGTTTTCCCATCTTTAAATAAATATCTTTTCCCTGTGCTTATAATTTTTTGGGTAGTAATAAAACAGCTTCAAAGATCAAAAGCTCTTGGGGGGTCTTTCGGCACCTTCAAGGAGTTAAAAAAAAGAGCTGGGTTAGAGAGGGCAGCCCTGCTTCCAAGCAGACTTGCAGGCACACATGTTTCCAAGCGGTGCTTTCATTTTGAAAGGAAGCAAGGAAACCAACTTGAAAGTCAGTAATTTTCTAATTTTCTTCTATGGGATAAAAAACGCTAATGAAGAGTTTTTGTTGGAAGATTTGGGAAGGCAAAATCCAGAGCCAAAGACCAGGTACGATGCTTTCCTCATTTGCATTTGCACCTGCTAGCAATCAGACTGGAATTTGCTGGGATCTAACACTTCCTGATCCCAGTGATTTTACTACAAAAGAAATTCCAGATGTGGGAATTTCCAACTAAATTTTTAACTAAATTTCTAATTTCTAACTGAAGTGACCCCTTATTGGCAGCAAGGTTTGGGAACCATTTCTGTTTATTTGCCCATTGCAAGGGCTACTGGTCCTGTGAAGGAAATCAGCAAAACCCAGCAGAAACCAGTTACAAGACTGAGCTGTAGAGAAAAAAAAGGAAAAAAAAAAAAATCAGTGTCCCTTTGGGAAAAAGTGGTGGTGCCATTGCAATCCAAACCATCAAAACTTCCAGTGAGTTTAATAAGGGCATGATTAGGCCCCATGCCTAGTTCTGCTGGCAAAGGAGAATTATCAGTAAAATACTAAGGAGCCTCAATGGAGCCTGATTTCAGCAAGAAATGAATATGCAAGGGTCTCCATTCTAGCTCTAATTTTGGGTACTGCAACACGTGATCCCAATCCAAACTGGGAAGGAGACATCTCCAAGTACAAAAGCCATTTCGCTCCATGTTTAGAGAAGCTGGCATGTCTGAAGCAGAGATTTTGATCAAGCTGTACTTACCCAAAGGAGTTCTCTTCATGTTACAAACCCCAGCAGATTTTCTGCTGGGACAGAATCACTTTCTGCATAGTTTTTAGGGCTATGTGGAAAGTCACACCCCACACTTTTTTCTGTCACCAGCACAGAGAAGAGCTGGTCCCAGTTCAGCTTTGGCTCCTACAGGATTCATTTTAGAGTGCTTAGGCTGAATTTTATCCCCTCCCATATCATTCCTTCACCTCCTTATTTATCATTTAGGAATCTGGCCCTACACTTCCCAGGCTTTCCTCTGTGTCCAGGGAAGGGAGAGCCAAGCTGGGCACACGGGACATCCCTGGTAGCAGCTGAGGGATGCTGCAGGAGGTGAAACATGTACTGCAGGGTGTTAGAAGAGGGAAGAAAACTGCTGCTCCCAGCCACATCTCCTGGCCTCTCTTTGCTGGAAAGTGTCAGAGAGATGCTCAGGCAGGAGAGCAGCCCCTGTTATCTCTGACAGAGTCTCCAGCATCATGGTGGGGTGAAATAGGGAAAACAAACCACTCATTCAACCAGTCTCCAGGGAGGTTGAATGAGAAATTTAGATTAAACAAACCATGTAATGAAACATCCTAGATTGCCATTAACGGAAATCATAGCTGCAATCAGGAAGGATGAAGGCACAGGGTCACATTTCCCTCTCTGGCATTGTCCCCCTCTTACACTCATGCATCACACACACACTCACATGTCCACAAACACACAATCTTTTCTCCTGGCATGTTCCCCTGTGAATTTATAGGGGGGAGTGGTGACCAAGTGGTGACCCACTTGATGACCACAGCACAGCAGCCCCAGGGCCAGTAATGCAAAACAGTCCCCGTGCCTTGGGATTGCCAGGGCTTTTAAAAATAATCCAGGGCTGAACATTTTATAGCAGATTTAAAAGTTAAAATCCAGGTGAGAACAGGTCCTTCACGTTGGCAGCCATTTCTGCGAGGCACTGACCCCCCAAGCATCTCCACTGCCCTCCACAAGCCCCGGCTGCACCCCCTTCGCCCTGTTCCTCTGTTGGACCAGCCTTCGCCTTCCAAAGAGCCTCTCCAAAAAGCTTTGCATGCCTAAGCCTGATTGTTTTATCAGAGCAAAGCACGAATTACACTTTTAAAGTAGAGAAGAGGAGGAAGAAGAGAGGTTAAAGTGAGGGGGGCTGCAGACCTCCCTCCCCACCAATGTCCCGATGGTGCCGGATGTGTCCCATGGTCACAGCCTTGCAGGATGTCCCAGATCCCGCTGTGCCTGGCTCCACCTGGACAGCAAAGAGCCGCCTACACCGTGCTGGGAACAAGCTGAATTAAACAAACACCATCTGCCACCGCTGCTGTCAGACCAGAAAACGCTCACCACACTGCAAACACGGATGGAGCCGCGAAACGTCAGGAGGGTCAGCGAGACGACGCCGTGTTCACGAGCTCTAATCTCATTACATCTGTGCCAGGTGGTTGAAAAGCTTTTGTTGGGGTGGGAGACTTGCAATTCTCCATTAACGAGTCTTTCCAGAGGGACAGATTTTCTGTATTTTAACTTTTAGACCTGCAATTCCTGGTGAAGGTCATTGGCTTTAAGCCACGGTGGTTTTAGGGAGAAAATCTGAGTGAAGCTGATTTAGTCAAATCTGTGAATGAGCTGGGGACAAAACCACCTTATTTAGCCATGGCAAAAATTAGTAAAATTGTACTCTTCCACAAAGGAATGGAAAGGTTAAAATGACAACCTCATTTGTCATTCCTAACTTCTAAGCATGTGGAGAAACTGCAACCCCTGTCTTGCTCAAATACAGCAGGTGCAGGACTTAGATGGATGAGGTGAGACTGCAAAAGCAGCTCAGACATCAAGTAACCAACCAGTCCTATCCGCCCCAAGAAGACAGGAACACATCCTCCAAAGGCAAAGGATTCCAGACAATTCATCAAAGAGCAGCAGCTTTTATTGATGATTGCTTATCTGGAGCCCAAATTCCCAACCAGATTCCCAAGCCAGACTCAGATAACTCACACCTGCTGAAAAACAACAAAAAAGCACCTTTAAAATCATAGAATCATTAAGGTTAGAAAAGATCTGTCGCATAATTGAGTCCAACCATTAACCAAACACTGCCAGGTCCATCACTAAACCATCACTAAACCAACCTAAGCACCACATCTACACATCCACAGACAGTGATTCCCCCACTTCCTTGGGCAGCCTGTCCCAAAGCTTGACCATCCTTTCAGTGAAGAAATATAAAAATCCAGAAGAATCCCTTTGTTTTACAGGATGGCAAACCCACAAAGACATATGGCCAATGTCAAAGTGCAAACGTTACTGAATTAGGAGAAACAAGTGTGTCCTGGTCCCATGGATCCATGGTAGTGGGACTTCATAGCTGTTCCTTGAGGCTTTTCTGCTCACAACCTCCTCCATGGCCACAGGTCTCCTTGCAAGAGCTGGGAAGCACAAAATGTTCATTCCTTTCTCACTGAGGCCACTCATGGGGCGTTTGCTGACAAACACCGTCCCCTCTGCCCCTCTGGCTGCTGCTCCCATGGGCATGAAGCATTGGGTGGAGCACTTTGTTTAGCTTTCAGCCACCTCAGTGGTTCTGTTCCTGCTCACTTGAAAGGACACTTTGCCCAGCTGAGAAGATCTGGTCTTTGACCTGCCATGAATTCACCTCTGCTGGTTTGGAATCAAAGCACATAGCAGGACTGTCCTCAGGCTCAACTGGACTCCACAATGAAAACACCACAAACACAAACACACCCAAGTGCATAAACGTCATTCCCTGTGCCTGCCTCTTTCTATGATGCCAAAGTCAGAGGAGGAGGCAACACCTGGTGTGGAAAACAGCTCCTTTTAATCATCCAGTACTGCATTTCTGAAGGCTTCAGTGGTGCTGCTACACATCAGTGACAGATCTGTTCAGCTGGGGTTACAGGAAGGTGGTTGTTTTCAGGCTACAAGGGCCCTTCTGCTTTCCAGCCAAATAGCTACCTCTAACAAAACCACTGCTGGTAAATCATGTGTTAGCAGCTTATTCCTGATGTAATTCAACCAGGTTTATTGTTGGCAGAACGAAGATTTCAGAAAGGCACAAAATGATTTTTTCAGAAGACCACACCTAATTAACTGCATGTAAAGTAACGTTCATTATTCTCTTTTCCACAGCAGAAGCTGAACAAACAGGCATATAGAGCAAGCAGAATTGAGATTTATTTTTTTTTCCCCTGATTGCCTTCTGCATCCCAGAGGCTGAATTTTGCCTTTTGTTATGAATGAGTTGACTTTTCGCAAACTGTCAACTCGCAATCATTTTTTGTTTCACATCTTCCCCGAAAGCTCTCCATCAAAAGCTCTCCACCATTTCCTCAGGGAGCTCTTCCCAATATCAATATGCAGACGCTGAGATCACAAACCCCTTATTCAATCCACGTACTCCAATAAAGACAATACGGAAGACAAGCATCCCCTGCATCCTACATCCACGGTACCTATCCTGCTACAAGGTTAGCCCCTTGTAGGAAAGGACTATTTTGTTAATTGACCTGCTTGTAATCTGCTGGGATAATCCTTTTCTTGCTAGGGAGCTGTTTCTGACCTCTCTCCAGCAAATCCTACACTGCAGCTTGGTAGGAAAGGCCACATCTGCGTGCTTTTGTCACTTCACAAGAAGCATCGTGTTACAGAGGTGATTTATTTAGTCCCAGATAACAAACAGACATCCCATTACTAATATCTTTGACAACATGTTCTCCCTCCAGTAAGGTACCAAGAAAACACTTGTAGATCATTGCTTCTCTATAAATCTCCTGATATGGTAGCTCCATATAGCTTTCTCCTAAAAAGCCCCTGCGGCTCTTTAAAATGCTAATTAATCTGTAAATGGCTTTTTCTTTTTACATCAAACCACCATTTATACTTTCTTCTTATTCTCCTATAAATAGTAGAAGCTCCCAACAGGTAAATGGAAAAGTCTTCCTAGGCTTGTCACCTAGCAGGCACACACATCCCTTCTGCAGGCTGTATCCTGTACCCAAATGCTGATACCTGAGCTGGACACTCTGCTCTTGGGCTGAGCAGCCCCATGGCCAGGCAAGCCCTGGAAGGGTGAGGGAACAGCCAGAGCCCTCGGGGTGCCTCTTCTGGTGGAGCTCAGGAAGGGTGTGAGCACAGCAGTGTGCGTGTGACTGCTGCCATCCTGCTGCAGTGCAGATGTCTGTAACCATTTGGGATGCTGATTGCTGTGACTCAGTGCAAGGTCTTCAGCCAGCTGATAGCATCGTGGCACAAGGAGGGGAATCATTTCTGATCGCTACAAAGTACTGCAACAAAAGCCGTCTCAGGGCTCCTGTTCCACTTTGGCATCTGCTCCACGCAGAATTACTCATCCTCTACAGAGACCTCTTAGTCTATTAAGTGAGGAAGTGGAAGACTTAGTCTTTTCCAATCACTGTACCACGAGTGCAGCTTGAGGAATGAACACTCAGCCCAGCTCCCCTGTCCCCACCCAGCCTGTCCTCCCCTCCTCATGCCGAATGCATTAACTCTGACAGAAAATATTTACCTGCCTTAAATTTGGTGGGAACAGGAATCCAAGCCCCTAAAAGAGAAAAAGTCAAATATACATTAAATTATAATAGAGACAACTGCATGTTCTGCAGCTTGGGGGCATGTAGCATTCCCTCATTAAAACTTAAACATCAAATAAATCAATTGTATATGGCAACAATAGGAACTAAACCTCGTCTGTGTTTTTAAGGCATCCTAATTGAAACCAGACCTGGGTTTGCACTTCCTTTGTGGTCCAGGTGGGCACTCATCCTGTGATCATAACGAAAGTGCTACAAAGGCTTTTCCCCAGCCCTGCAGCCCCTGTTCAAGATCACAGCAGCTTGCAGGGTTTGAGAGCTTTCTTCCTCTGGTTATACAATGCGGGGAGAGGAAGCAGGGGTTGTTATTGCTGCAGCGAGCTCGGGCTTTTGATAATATTAAACTGTTTAGGTTGGATGTGAAACCTGACTTTGTCGAGAACCATATGGTGCTCAAACGATGTTGTTGCCTTGCAAGTCTGCAGGGTGGAAAACAGGGCCAGATTCCACAATATCTGCAAATTACCAAAGCTGTGAATTTATTGAAGAAGGAAGAAAGATTAAGGAAGTTCTCTCTTTGGTGACAAAGGTATAAGTGAACATGGGAATATTCAAGGGGGAGAGAAGAGGCTACAGCAATAAATTACAGAGCCTGCTCAGGTGTGGATTTAATTATGAGCAGTAAGAAACGAGGATACTTCAAGGAGCTCAGAGCCCACAAGCCTCAAGCTGAGATTTCACCTCTCACAGGCTAAAGGGAACATCCTCACCATACATCTTCTTTAATAACTATAATAATCCTCATACTTTTGAAAACCTTATTTGATCGTGATAATACTCAATAGTGATCACCTGCAATGTTTTTAAGTTTCTCTTTTATTATAACACAGCATTTGTTGCATCAGCTTTCAATCCTTAGTAGGTGACGCTCCACCCAGAGAGTGCACTGCACCAGAGGGATCTCAGTCAGGATCTGTGGGACCAGAAGATGTTCTCTCAAGAGTGCCTACGATTTTCTGCCTCTTCAGCAGCGCTGTATGTAGGTGGTGAAGTGCCCCGGCATCCTTCAGGAGGAAAAGTGTCATGTATGTGCAAAATAATACTGTTAAATCAGAGAGGAAAATAAGCACTCAGAGCCTGAAAGCATGACACACTGGCAGGAATCACCAATCCAGACTTCCTGACAAGCAACGAGAGCCATGGGATTAGTTTTCCCCAGTGTGCCCAGATCATGTATTATTTTTCTGCTACATCAAGGACTTCTATTAAAAAAAAAAAAAATTAAAAAACAATGAAACAACAAACAAAAAACCACAAAGGATTTTTTTAAAAGGCTCTTTAAAAATTCTCCTTTAATTTATTCTATTCATCTCGGGAAAGGCAGAACTACTGGAAGAAACACCTTTGATGTAAGAAAGCCTCTATGACAGAACCAGAGCTGGCAGATGAATCCATTGCCTTCCTCGCCTGGATCATGGGAAAAGCCCTCAGGGGGCTGTTACTAAAGGACAGAGATGAATTCTTGTGGCCCAAAGCTTCCAAGAGGTGCACAAAAATTGAAACTATTCAGATAGTGTTGTTAGCATCTACGTCCAACTCTGACGCTACGGCTGCTGAAGGCAATGGCTCAAATGGGATGCACCAGTTCCTTCCAAGCCACTGTGCTCATAGTCCATTGCTGGGGCAAGTCCCATGACAGAATTCTATGGAAAAGATCCACCTACAACCTGCCCAAATGTTCTGTTCTGTCACACAACAGTTCTCCAAAGGTGAACACCTGGCATGGTGTAAAAAGGACCCGAGTGATGAACATTCCACAGCCTCCCCACTGCTCTACCACAGTGGTTTGCAATCCTTACATTAAAAGTTGTGAATAATATTTAGTCTTGCTGCAGGTCAGATTTAGTTTGTTTCCTTCCTTTTTGCAGCTACTTTTGGGACCTGAAGACCATCTGGACATCCCAGTCTTCTCTGGACCAAAGAATGCCGAGCTGAGTGGCTGCATTGGCCCAGGTGTGATTGTGCCATCTGAACTAGCAAGAGACAAGTTACTGTGGACCAGGTGGACACTTATCCTTTATTAACACCATCGTCCCCTTCTGTCCCTGGTTTTGTTTCCCACCATGCACTCAGTCTGGACTCAGCTCCATGTCAAGCAAACCAGCTCATCTCATTGTTCTCTGCCTTTATGAGCTCCAGCCACCTGTTTTTCACACCTGGCTTCCTAATATTTCAGGACTGTATTAACTATTGATACCCACAGGTATCTCTTTTCCCCTTCTCTATCCAAACAGGTGAACTGGTCCCTCTTGGTGGGAACTCTCATGACTCTGCACCCGTGCTGTCCCATCCCAGCACTCTCCCTTCCCTCTCCAAACTCACCCACTTCTCCCCAGAAGATACTCCAGGACTCTGTGTCAGGGACAGCTCATGCTGTCCCAGCTGTCACAACCTCACTGACAACAAATTAGACCTCATTTCAAGGCCATCTCTTGAGGGCTTTCCCCAGCAATTTTTTCCCACCCCACCAAAATGCAAAATCCACTGGCTCTTACTTTTAGACATTTTTATATCCCTTCACCTCCACTTCTGGTATTATTCTTCCCCTGTCAGCTCACCTCGTCGTTTTTCACTATATTCACTTCACTGAATCCAGCTAGGAAATGCCATAGATCTAATCTATGTCTAGAAAAATCCATTATTTTATCAAAGATATCAGGCTTATACAACACAGATAAGTCTTTGCTAGACTCGGGCTGCATTCTCTCCAATTTCATATTTAACTTCATGCTTTATTTTTCATTTATATCCATATAATTGGGGTCACAGCGATGGGCTCCCAATCCCATACAGACGTGTTTCTCCTGTTACCTTCAGTCATCATCTACTTCCCCCGGTTTGATGCACTGAAGAGCCTCCATTGCTCCAGGATGTGCATTTTCCACGCTCTGGGCTGGAGATATTCTACTTTGTTTCTGTCCCCTCACCACCAGCCCAAGTGCACTCAAGTATGAAATTGGCTCCTCTCACAAATGTGGTAATTTTGGCACCCACAGCTTCATTATCACTCTCCTACCTGGTTTTGCCTCAAATATTCACTTCATTGCCTTACTCACAACTGGGGCAAGGGATTTGATTTGCTTTCAGGCCACATTTAAGGTTATCTTTAATATCAGCTTCAATCTCATTGCACAGAAAACTTCCCTCCCTTTAATTTAAAACAAGGCTATTGAACACAACCATGCTTCTTTAAATGTTCTCAATAAAAATACTCTCACCTTGCTAGCAATGCCCGCTTTTTTTTCCAGACATCAGCACATGTGCTGCTTCCCTGATGAGCCTTACCTCCAGGAAAAGGGCCAGGTAGTCTTTTCCTTGCAGACATCCAAAGGGACATCAATAGAGAATGGTTTTAATTTCCAGCTCTGTATTAAGAGCTTGAGTCAAACCACATCCACCTAGCCTTTGGGACACATTCCATCCTTGTTGTAATCATAGAACCACTGATTTCTATTTCCAATTTCTACTTCCAAATCAAATTTATAACAAGAAAGCCCTGAGGAGCCCCGTGGTGAACAGCAGGTAATGAGTGAAAAAGACAAATGAAAGAGACACAGCTCAAAATTTCACTGTAGGGAAAGACCTGGGAGATCCCTCAAGCATCCAGAGGAGAGGTGGGCAGAGCCCATCTGTCTGCAGCCCAGGCACCACCCTCGTAAAAGGCTGAGCTCCAAAAATACATGAGATCATTACAACCAGCAACTCAACCCTTCTGCGGTGCCTGTGCATGCTGTAAAGGGAAAAAAGTGCTTGTGCTAGCACTGGAGAGGTTTGCCAAGGAGAGAAACAACTGCTGGCAGCCTGAGCCCCTGAGTATGTCAAAATGAGTGTTCACATCTTGTCAGAAGACAAATTAATGTCCAGATGGGCTAAATGTGGTCCATTCGAATGAATGGAGCTGTTACTGATTGATACCAGTTAGGAATGTGGCCCACTGCCTAGCACTGGAGAAAGCACGGGCATTCAGTTTTAGGGAACAAAACCACTACAGGATGAATAATCCAGAAAGTCTCCTCCAGTTTCCAAGTTGTTGTATTTTTATTTCTAAATGTTTGATGAAGACACAATCTGCATGTTCTCCTCACCTAGGTTTAGGGCATGGAAGCAGCAGGTTTTGTCACATGTAGAGCTAACACTTTGCTTTGGCATCTGTAATGCTGCAGGACAGCTATTTCCTCCTGGGCATTTTCAGTCTGTTTTCCAGGTCCTTTTAAGTCAGATGGTCAGGGCTGTGTCTGGCAGCACACTGGGGTGGAGCTAACACTCACTCCCCCACAAAATGCCAGCTCCCACGGCAGGGGGTTGGAACTAGGTCATCTTTAAGGTTCTTTCTCATTCAAACCACTCTAAGATACTGTGATTCTGTGATTCTAACTTTGGCCAACCTCATTGGAAGTGACACTGGAAAAAAAAAAAACCCTTTAATTTCACACCAAAACCCACAAAAGCCAAACCTCCATGCTTCATGCAGGAGAGAAACTCCCAGCAGAGCCTCCTACCCAGCTTCTTCAGACCACCCTGCTTCCCTGCCAGCTGAAACATCCCCGATAGCGATTGCGACAGCCAGGAGAGTTTTTATCGGCCTTTTCCCCTGCTTCCCCATTGTTCCTAAAGACTTGTAAATGCTGCGGAAATTCCTGGCATTTCAGTCTGACCACAAACCTTCCCTAAAGAGACTCTCACACAGTTTATTATGAATCCATTTTATGAAATGAAGGTGATCGTAGTTTGCTAATTAATATCTGGCAGGAATTAAATGAGAGTGACTTCTAATGCCGTTGCCTCCCTGACTGGTCAGTTCTCCCATTCCTCTGTGCAGCAGTCACAGAATATCCCGAGCTGGGAGGGACCCACAAGGTTCATCGAGGTCCAGCTCCTGGCCCTGCACAGGAATACAGTCAGTACTGACTTACAGAAACTGCAGGCAGTGTTTGATCAAAAGATTCACCAGGTCCAGACCTCAGTTTGGATGGCAGGGGAAAGTCTGGTTCTCCAGGAAGTGACCTTCCAAAAATCTTTACTGAGAGTTTTACTCAGCTGAACATCTGGCAAATGTGGAACTTTTACTGGCTAATTTCATATAATACAGCTTTTAAGCCTGCAGAACAGAAAGTAGAAGGGAGTGAGCAGAATTAAATAGCAGCTATTAAAAGAAAAATAATATTGCCTTTCATGCCTCTTTTCCATTTTTCCTACCTCTTTTTTTTTTTCCCCCCTCATTGCTTTGGCAGGTGTACTTGATGTGCTAAATCCATCCCTGGTGGTACTATACCAAACCAGCATTTATATGTCAGGAGAAGAGCAAGTTTTGGCAGTAAATAGGCCACAATGATGTTACATATTCATCCATTATTCCTGAAATGTATCAGGTGAAGACCTGCTTAGAAAAGTGGATATAATAACTGAAGTGAAAGAGCCTAAAGTGTATTTATCCTATGAAAAGCAGAATGACTTCTCTAAATAACACTTCTTGCATGCAGTGAAAAAGCATCTTTTGTCTTCATGATAAAGCAGCATCAAAACATTATCTCTGGAACCATTTTTAAGCAAAACACCACTGCAGCTGGTTAGATGGGTAATTTGCTGTGATTTAACCTCAGCTCAAAATTTACTCTGGCCTTTTTAATGTGTGATAATATTCATATAAACATAGCTGTGCTTCTAATGGGTACCTGTGAGATGGATTTACCAAAAATAAAAGTGTGCATTAGGACTCAGCTAAGATCAATTCATATGGAAATAGTTTACCACGTGTTAGAGGATTTGGCCAGGGAATATAAACAACAGCATGTGGATGAGGAAGAAGTCAAAGCGCTAGGAATAAATTACAAACATGCCACAAGCTGCACAGTTGTAATGGCTATTCCATACCTCAGAAGATGCTCCTCACATAATTCCAAATAACAAATGCATTCATAAAACATCTGATTGGGTTAGAGTTGGTTAAAGGAATATTGTACTTACTGGAAAGTCTAAGGTGAAACCTACACCAGAAGAAAAGGAATTTGTGTTAGGAAACACTGCAGGTTTTACTGTGAGGATGGTGAGACTCTGGCACAGGTTGCACAGGGAAGCTGTGGATTCCCCATCCCTGGAAGTGTTCAAGGCCAGGCTGGATGGGGCTCGGAGCAACCTGGTCTAGTGGAAGGTGTCCCTGCCCATGGCAGGGGAGTTGGAACTGGATGATCTTTAAGGTCCCTTCCAGCCCAAAACATTCTATGATCCTATGAAGTTACATTAAAATATCACGCAATGTTTCAGCTGGAACACTCCTCCTTCATTGGCCTAGTTCAAAGTGTTAGTGAATGTATTTTTGTAGTGCAAAGATTATTTCACCAACAGAAGACCCATTTCCAGACCTCATCACGCACTGGGGTTCTGATTGTTTCAACTTACAAACTAATAAAAATCCCAGTGAAGGACTGGATCCTGCACAGAGCTTCCCTTCCTCCCACCACTCCGTTGGGTGGTTTGTTTTCCTTACACTCCCCCTGCGCTCCCTGTCTTTGGGCCTCCACCACCATACGGGCAATCTCACGTCTCTTGGCTTGCAGGATGCTATTTCTGGAAACACCATCTTGCAGAGCCGTGGCGTGGAAGTTATGATTCATACATTTCATGGGAGCAGAAGTGTGAGTGAATTTGGGCAGGTGGCAGGGTGGCACCGCGAGCGTGAGGTGGCATGACAGATGTCAGCAGCCAGGAAAGTGTGCTCCAGAGGTGCAAGACATGAAGAGTTACAAGTTCCTGGGGAGTTATATCCACTTACATCAGACTTGGGAAACTGGGCGTCATGGGCACGCTGACATTCAATGTTTTGCCTGCCATTTTTGCAGCTTATGTCACAAGAAACTGCTGTGTCCCTGCTGTCTTCTGTGTCTGAAATGTCTTTTCTTGGCTTCCCAACTCCACCTCCACCACCTCTCTCACTCCTTCCCACCCCACTGCTCAGGCAGGACCAAGACATTACACGATTTCCCCTGCAGCTTTCCCCCTCTCCACCCTCAGCCATCCCTCCTGCTGCCCCTCTAGACTCGAACTTTCTCTTCTCCCTCTCTCCAACACAATCACCTTCTTGAATTCATCTCCTTCACCAGCACTCTCCAGATCCAGTCATTTTTAACCAATTTTGTAAAGATGCTTAATTAGGCAATCACAGCCCAAATAGCAACAAGAAATGCTTCACAACACTGCATGGTCCAAGGCATGTCAATTCTGAAATATTGTCTTACATGACAAACTCCTCAGCAGCCTTTGCCCAACACTTGTATTGCAAATTGTTGAGGTTTGTAATAGATCACAGCTTCCTCTAAAGCCAGAGCACAGCCCAGCCTCAGAAAGGTGTTGGCCCAACTCTGCAGCTGCTTTCCAAACCATCCATCTTCACCTCCCGCTTTGTGCTGCAAACAGGGTTTTGAAACTTCTATTTCAAACCACTCTCAAAGGACTCTCTTATTCTGAGAAACTAAATAGGGAGTCTAAATAGGGAACTTATATGGTGGGAAGAATGGGTGCTCCTCTGTGGGCCAAGGGAGAGAAAACAGCTCCTCTGAGAGCAGCAATGCCCCATCCAAGGCTCATGAGCGCTCGAGGAGAGGGCGGAATGGGAAGGGGAGCCTGACAGAAATTCAGTGGCACGAAGAGTGTTGATAAACCTGCAAGAAAAACCTAGCACGAGGAAGAGCAGCACTAGCCCCCAAATTTGTGAACTCCATTCTTAAAAAGTGGGGCAGCTCTTATGGACTGCATACAGATCTCACATGGATCATTATGTCCCATACAAACGAGGCAGTGGTGAAGGATGCTGAGCGCTGCTCGGTCCCTCCCTGCCGTGCCAGCCACTTCCCAGCCTGTCCTGGACACAGTGCAGTTGAGACCCCCAGGGTCTCTAGGGCCAGGACAAGCCAGCTGAACCCCGTTTTCTGGTGACAATCCATGAATCCTTCCCCTGCACACATACAAGCCCATTCATCTCTGGCCGTCTCTCGGATAAACACTGCGTAGTGTGTGTGGCGCACTGCAATACTTCAAGGACATTGGAATGCACTTTATCAGCACTTTTAAACACTGCAGCTTTATGAGGGGAGTCTGAAAATGTATTTACCATTCCAGACTGTGCACAGATGTGCTTTTAATATAACATCCTGATGGGTTTTTTTCTCTTCTCATGACCCCTTGCTGTCCAGGCAAGGGCGTTTGCCTTTCCTCGTGCCACCAGATCCCCCAGGAATTCTTCCTGGAGCAACAACCACCAGAGATTTACCTGACTTGAGGCAGCTCCTTCACACCTTCTGATGATGTTCTTCTGTGGCTGCTGTGAGGTTTTGCTCCATGAGGTACCTCCGTAACCACCCTTACACACCACACAGTTGTTTCCCAACCCGTGTCACCAGTGTTGACATCTCCCCAAGGAGCTTCCTCCTGTTCACCAACTGCGTGTGCAGAGCTGTTGATTGCTCAGTGTGTGGCACAGCAGGTCACGCAGATTGCTGAGAACAGACAGATGATCTGGGGCTCTTCTGGGCTCCTCCCAGGAGGCTGGAAACTTGGGAAAAGCCTCCTGTGTTGCTTAAGTCACCATGTGCTTGGAGGCAGAGCCCTCAGGATGGCGCTCCTGATCTCAGGAGCATGTTTGGCCCCCAGCCTCAGCCCTCCAAGTGAAAGATGAATAATGAAAAATTCACCCTGGCTCTGCTGGTTGTAGTGGGTCAAGGGAAAGGAAGCTTTCTGAACTGAAGGAGCAAATATAAAGCCTGCAAAAGGCAAGAAAATAGGGGGAAGCAGGAAGAAAGAAGAACCTGCAGAAAGGTCTTCCCTTGGGAAAAGCAAGAAGCACTTAAAGCTATTTTCTCTAATCTGATCAGCTGCTTTTGCAGCTCCATTCACAGAAGCCATTTCCAGCTATATTCTTCTATATCTGTGTCATCTCCCTTCAATATTTACTATTTACGTAGAGCCTCCCAGGTGTTACACCAGGTGAGCTGCCAGGCCCAGCTAAGACAGATCCCTCTCTGCTGACAGCTCTCTGTATGTCACAGAAGGCTGCTCACAGAGAAGGGGTTTTTACCAACCAGGACCTTCTGTTACACACAGAAAGGCATCACCTCGTCCAGAAGTTGGCATCTTATGCTAAGGCTTAACTATGGGGTCACCCCCTTCATTTCTGGAGCAGGGCTCACACACGTCCCCGTGGGTGTTGTTAGCTGGTGCCCAGATAGCTCAGCACTAACTGACCACTGTAGCTGACCACAAGCCAACACATGAAACACATAAGGCCAGCAAATGACAAGAATGTGAAATAAACTCATCAGGGACTGGCTCAGCAGGATCATGATTTGTTCCCCTGTGAAGATCCACCTGTACACAATTTAATCCCTGGAGCTGGGGCCAGCTCCCATTTGTGTCAAGAGAAGATTTTCCATTTACTTTAATGGATCTGGAACAGGCCCAAGCAGAGCTGTATAATAAGCGATGGTTTTATTCAACAGGAGAAATAGCCTTCTCCCTGATTCCCTCCTACTCCTCTGCACCAGCCATAGGTCAGAATCTGTCACTTTTGCTTTGGAGACTGAGGAGCTGGGTGTTTGTTTTAAACTAACCAAAGTGGTGTTTTTAATGGGGGCAGAGATGTATCCATTGCCAGGGATAACAGCTTCAGATGATGAGCTAGACTATGCCTGACTCAAGCCTTCCAACTCATTTTCTGAAGAACACCGTGTTGATTTTATACCCCTCTTAGTTTCTGAACTGAGAACTTCATACCTCTTGTTTATATTTTCCTTTAAAAACATTTCTTATCTTGGAGCAGTAGCAGGAGCCCATACAAAAACAGAAATTGAAGAGACAACAGAAACATTTTGTGCCAAAGAAGGATGGATGTAAGCGAACCTGGCTCTAATAACCATGGAAACAAAACACGTGTCGTATGAAAATGATTCACACTGTTTTGAAGACTTTTCTGGAAGGCAATAACTTACTGCCTTGGAGGCAGCACAGCAAAACAGCACAACCAGAGAGTCAGGAGACATGTGTCAGAGCAGGAGTACAACTTAGAATCATAAAACTGTTTGGATTGGAAGGGACCTTGACGATGCTCTTGTTCCAACGCCCTGCCATGGGCAGGGACACCTTCCACTAGACAGGGTGCTCCAAGCCCTGTCCAACCTGGCCTTAAGCTCTTTCAGATATGAGGCATCCATGTGTCAAGGATCATAGCCTGTGAGTTTTGGACAAAAGAAAATATACAAAAGAGATGTTAGAACGTGCCCAGCTCACTTTTTGCAGGTTTGTCCACAGCACCAATCAGCCCCTGTCCCCCAGAGTCTGCTCCCCCTTACCTGTGCATGTGTGGGACCTCCTCAGCTCTCCCACTTCTCACGCTAAATCCTCACCAAACAAACAAACAAGAACCACACACACCCCTCCCAGCACACTGTAAAATACCTGAAACACAGTGATAGCTTTTAATCTGCCTGGCAGCGCATTACAGGGGCCTTCAAACACCAAACAAGCTCTGCACCACCACAGCCTTACTCGTGAAATTATTTATCAGGGGTTGATTTATAGAGTCTTTTATAAGCTTCATATTGGCTAATAATGGCCTGGAGGTCTTATATCCTCCAGGCTTGATGGATTCCATGTTTACGAGGCTGGGAGCTTGACTCCTGGAGGAGATTTGCAGTCTGGAGCCGTGCTGTCTGCCTGGCCCTATGCAATGAGCACCATTTGGGCAGCAAGAACTGCACTGGGTGAGGGCTGGGCTGGGTGATGGGTGCTCCTGTCCCATGAGAAACGGGGTCCCATATGGCTCCTCCCCTCTCATCACACTGGGAGTCAATTATTTCTCACCAGTCATAAATCAGGGACGTGCTCGCATCCAACAGAGCCCCAGAATTAAGCAGATGCTGGCAAGGCTTTTTGGTGAAGCATTTTTGAGCTGTGGTACGTCAGCTCCGGACAGCAGCCACCCCTTTGGAAATTATTGGAAACTTTAGGAGTTTTACAGTTTTTAGCAGCTCAGGGATCCCAGCCCAGGGAAAAGCTCTTCTCTCCATCACCCATGAGTGCCTATGTGTGATCCTTTCTTCAAATCCCCTGGGAGGTGCAGATAAAGCCAGGCCCAAGAAAAAGCACAGTTTGTTTATCGTAGCAGCCAGTTCACAGCAGAGATTAACAGATGGGAAGGACTGCAGAATGAAAATGTTGTCGTTGGGTGACACGTTGGTAGCTTTTCACTCGATGACCTAAAATACAGGCATGGTTATGACATTAGAGGGAATGCACTGGGATTTGGAGCTAATAAAATAATACTCAGCTACAAATTGCATGGTAGCTGGTAAGATTAAAAGTCCAGAGATGCAGGTAAGAGCTTCATTAGGGGGGTTCAGGGTGCATGTGTTTGCATAAACCTGTATGGAAATGTAAAATAAACACAGTGAGGAAGGTGAGAAAGCTTTTGTACAATTGCATTTTTTATTGACCATAACAGGTAAAAACCATAAGGGAAAAGGTAAAAGCTTTTGTTTTAGAAAAATGTCTGCCAGCTTAGGAGAGATGTAACTGGCAGGCACCACTTAAGAGCTAAGTGTATTAATAGAACCTCCTGTTTCTAAGTCGTAAAAAAATAATAAAAAGAATCTAAGAGGAACTCACAAAAGTGGCATTATTTTTTTTCACTCTCTTTTTTTTCCTTTTTTTTTTATGATGAGCTTTCTCTAGGCATCAAAAAAATTCTGCAATGGAGAATGGACAGCCACAAATGCCCAGGGCAGTCACTACTGCACAGAGGGAAGGAGGCAGTGTGCAGAGCTGCTGGACTTGATCCGAGGAGCAGCAAGCATCACTGCATTAAAGAGCACGAGACAAACAGATGCAAACACAGGCGTGTTTGGCACAAGTGTGGGCAACCCAGCTCAGCCGTGGCTCGAGAACCAGCAAAGTTTGGTGATCTGTACAAGGTCTGCAGAGTCAGTTCTGGTAGCCCAGCACATCAGCTTCAGCCTCAAAAGGGGAGGCTGTTTCTGGTGTGTGCTCTGCACAAGCTCCACAACGCTAGGAAAAACCAGCCCTCAACATGGGCATGTCCCGTGGTCACATCCACGGCTTTCACGGCACTTTCGTACTGCCAGGGGATCCAAAGGAGGTGGGTGTGAAAACGCACCTTCCCCGGCTGGCTGGGCTGGTGCCAGCACGGGGTGAAAGGAGTTTGTTTGGGTTACCTGCCTACGTGAGACACAATCCTCGCTTTTGCCACCTGCCCAGCACCGGCTGCCAAACAAATCACGGACACCAGGCGCTCGTGAGGCTCTGCAGTCCCACCCCCTCACACACTCCGTGCTTTTGTTACCAGCAGCAGCATTTCGTATTAATCACAGGAACCAGATGGCCCCAACGTGAAGCCAGAGCATGGCAACCTCTGCTCTTTCCATTTTCTAAACTTTCCCTTGAATCCGTTATTCGTACAGGTCATTCTCTTGCAAGGTTAAATGAAAACCGCAGCATGTTTCGTACCTGCCAGATAAAATTAGAGCTTTCATTGCACAGCATTCAGACACCCGTCCCTTTCTCTGCGGGAAGTCACAAAATTATCACCAAGCTGCTTAAGTGTGACAGCAGAGAGGATTTCCAAGTGACATTTAGGAGCAGGAGAGTAAAATATATTTACTGAAAGCTCATTCAAATGAGGAAAAGGAAGATGGTTTAAGTTGCTGAGTAAAAAGTGCTGGTTTCACAGTATAGCCAGCAGGTGAAATGACATTTTCTAGGAGACTGGAAAGTGCTTTGAGCCAACATCATATGGCACAGGAGAGAAGATTGAGCCTAGGAGATTTAGGGACTCTGGAAAGACTCATTCACTCAAATATCTTCCCTCTCGTTTGACAGCCAGAGGGCATTGAAGACCAAAATTTTATAAAGCTGGGAGATCTGGGGGATGCAAAAGACACTCCACCAGGTGAAAGAGCTCTTCATTTTATAGAGCTTCCAAGTGCACAGAAGCTTCTCCAACTGCACAGCTCTGCCATTGGTCTACTTCAAACTCATTTTCAATACTATGTTTTCCTTCTAATAGCAAGTAGTGCTCAGTCCACTTTCTACTACCACAGGTAGCCTTTCTTCAAGCCACAAGCTCTACAAGTGTCAGTCGCATGCCCTCATTTTGGAGCTGCTTACCAAGTGCTTAAGGGCAGTGTCTGGCACCCACCATGATGATCCATGGGCAGAAGAAGTGTCTAGGACCCAAGTTTCCTGGTTATCCATATTTACATGAATGTCAGTCCTGAAATAAAAATCTCTGTAATATCCTGGTCCTCCTTTCTGCTTTCTGGGCAGTTCCCTCAACTCTCTCTCATTTGCCTGCAGATCCTAAGAGAGATGCTCTTGGCTACCTCCACTTTGCCCACCTCTTCTCTGTGAGCTTTAAGTACTGAAGTTATTTTCTTCCAAAGTTCAAAATTTCATGGAGACCTAGGAAGCTGAAATAGGTAATTTGCTATTTATCAGCAAAAATGAGAAAGGAAACTGGAGCCGATGCTCCCAGAATTCCCAGAGCCGGAGTTTGCTGGAGGCATTGCCAGCTCTGAGGTCCTCTGGCAACACAGCACAAACAGCTATTTGCACATGGGGTATATAACAAGGAGTTCCATGAAGAATTTAATTAGAGTCCTTAAACTAATTCCTGGAAATAGCTAAGTGTGAGATGATTACAAGAAAGTGATAGGTGATTTGTTTTCCTGCAGAGACTGCCCTGTTCCTTCTCTTGCTAACAGCCTTTGTGGACTGGAACGAGTGCAGCATGCAAGCCCACCAGAGCAGAATATCACTGTTACTTCCAAGCAGGTTGGATTTTAAAAGGTGAACCCAAGACTTGAATCTCAGGCCAATGTAGACACAAGAGTCCTGTTTGAATCTTTATGTCATGACAACAATATATTTTTGGGGTTTTGTTTCATTGTCTATCTAGAGCCTGGAAACATAGCTGGAAGCCAATAAGAATTCAACATTTTTGTTTTGCCAGCTTTCCAGGAAACATTTACTTTTGATTTCATGCTTCTAAGCTCAATCTGCCCTCAGTGTACAGCTCACTATAAAATGAGGATAAGAGGTTCCTACACTATCATAAAATTATTTTGTGGAACAAAAGGAATAGAAGACAGATCTTTTAGTGGATACAAACACTTCAAAAGCTGAATAATCTTCTTAAAGGACCTGACTGTATCCCAGTTGCCTGTTTTCCCATCTGTAATGGGAGTAGAATTTGATCTCTGCTGCATCAGTCTGAGGACTTCTCAGAGGGGAGGGGAAGGCAGCACTGGGGTCAGTGACTGCAGCCTGGTCCTTCTGCCAGTTATACCAGCACCAAAAATGCTGGGATGAACATTTCTTTTACCAAAGAGGATACAGGACAGGAAATACCACAGTGGGAACAAATTCCAGTTGTGCCATGACACTTAAAAAACACTCAACATGTCAGTGAACGTCAGAGGTTCAATATTTCTTTTTATCTCAGAAAGGGGGGGATTGCATCCCCTACAAGACTCACCTTCTTCAGCCATCACTGGCATCTTCAGTTATCTACAGGGACACACTGAAAACCAAATCTGTCCTCTGAGGCCACACAGTGCTGCATGGGAGGGAGACCTGCCCTGATACCAGGGATTACCACCAGGGTAAGGGAGACTGGGGCAACTGTGAACCAACATCTATGTTTTTTCACCTTAACAACCAAGGCTTCCATCCCAGGCCATACAGAACACAAAGCGTGGAAAGAAGAGCAAAAATCCACCTTGGTCACACTGGTAATACAACTGACTAAAAGCTGAACCTGTGTTTCTCTAACTGCAAAGTGGAGATGGTGAAGCCTCTGAGTGCATTTTAGCCAGAAGAGAGGTACCAGCCATTTCCTACAGTCTTGCCCTGAAACTGGTTCACAGACTGGTTTGCAACCCTACAGTCAAGCTGCTCTTTGACTACCAGCTCCCAACAGGACTTCTGGGATCCTCATTTTGGGGGACAGGAAGACAGCTCATTTTTTACTGCACTCCCTACTGTAAACTGGGATTTATCCAGAATGTATTTACAGCACCTACACAGCTCAGGGCATGCTGAGCCTTGACTCTGAAGTGAGACAAGCAGTGAACCCTGCCATGGCCAGACTGCTGGGCCCCGAACTGGCTAGGGAAGAGCCAGAAGAGACAAGCCCTGCCCACACCACACGTGGCAGAACTTGACTCTGGACACACCACAGTGAAAAGATACCACAAGGGTGGCTTCACTCCCTGGAGCACTGATCTTGGAGCTCTTCTTTCTTTTCCATCTCAGCCCTTCACATTCTGGTGATGAGCACAGGCACAGGCAGCAGCCGTGTCATCATGGTCTCGGGATGCCTCAGTACAGAGAAGGAATCAAACTCCAGCTAAACAGAGAAATGGATTTCAGACACAATTTCATTGTGGAGATTAAGAGCTAAGAGCAAATCAAGGGGCTGCTGTGCGAGACGTTACCATGCAACAGCAGTTTACCTGCTCTTGGTCCCCCACTGATAGAAGTGAAGAGAATTACTCTTCTGTCACAAGCCAAAGATATCACACTGAGCCTCACTGGAGTTCACCTTCTTGAGGAGAAGAGGATTTTCAGTAGCCTCTCCTAGGATAAATTTTCAGGTAAAGCGACAAACCTGAAGTGGCAGCTAGAATTCCAGCACAATTCTGATTGAAAGGAAAGGAGATGTGTTTCAAAGAATGAAGGCAATTAACCATTTGACCCAGCCACAAAAAAAGATATGAATCTCTTGAGAGTCTTCAAGTGAAGAGGAGATTTTTCCTGGTGGTGGGCAATGGCCAAACCCTAGTTCCCAGTGTGAGCCCAGTCTCGAGGGGGTAACTTTCACAGTCCCCACCAGGTCAGTATTTGATCAAGAGGATCCCTTTGTCTCTTACACAAAATAAAGAGATGACACCTGTCCAGGAAGGACAGTTTGTGTCCTGAGCACCTGGTGAAAGTACAGAATAATTGAAGTTGTAGAGGGCTTCTGGAAGTCAGTCCCTGCTCAGGACAAAGCCAGCTTAGAACAGGCTGCTCAGGACATTTTTCTAGTTGAGTTTTTAACATTTCCAAGGACTGAAATTCCTGCCTTATTTGATGTTCGATCACTCTCACCATGCAAAAAATTCCCCTAAGACCAAACCAGAATTTTTTTTTGTTGAAACTTGTGTCCAGAGGAAGCAACTGGGAAGCCTGAGTTACTCGCTGCTGTTGCCGGAGACCAGCTCGGCTCCGAGGAGCATCACAGTCGGGTTTGAGCTCTAGCGTGGGGTGAGAGAAGGGTCTTGCAGGACCACGCCAGCCTCCCTCCCGCGCCTCCCCCGAGGCTCCCCGGCCCTTTCTGCTGATCCCAGCAAGCTGTTGTGTGGTCTGCGCAGGGAGGTTGCAGTCTGCCAACACTTTGCTCTTTTCAGCTGGTTTAATTATTCTCTCGTAATAACTCTTCCCCTTTTTCTATGAAGAACAGATGATCAACACGGATTGCATGGCGTTTCAAAGGCTGCTGTGCATGCCGAGGGAGCCCTTTCCAGCCACCTTCCCCCACCTCCCCCCAGATCTGTGGGGGCTGAGCTCGCTCCACTGACTCCGGAGCCCTGACTCCAACAATGGCAGTGCTGCCAACACCGATACTGAGCTAAATGCTTTCCATGTTGGGGCACAAGTAACAATAGTCAATATTTTGGTGAGGCTGAATTACAGGCAGCAGTTGCAACAGCTGCCTTCGGTTTTGGCTCCAACACCCCGCTCCCCAGTGAGGTACAACACACCATTTGATGAATTCCACACTCTGTTCTTCAGTTACAGTTTATTAAAAGATGGATTAAAACATTGGCACAACAGTGGCTGCAGGAATATTTTTCCAGCAACATCATCCCAGAAGGCTTTGGAGACACAGAATTATGTCTAAATTGGGACACCATTCATACATGGTTTGAACTGCTGTTCAGGAAGACAATGCTCACTATTAAAGGAGTATTTTGTTACAAAAGAAAATAAATCTCCGTCCTCTGTAGGCTCAATATTGACATATGCTGTTACAGATATGGTGAAGTCTGAGAAGCACCTTTTGAGCTTTGAAATCAAAGAATAGAGACCAGTAAGACTGGGAAAACAACAGCTGGCAGACACCATCAGTGTGAGCAGCAAGATCTGCACAGAGTTCAACAAGTTACTCTTCCCATTGTGCTGCCTGCATGCACAATTCAAGGCAAGTTGTGCAGACATTGAGTGGCACTTCCAGGAGACACACATTACCTATCCCACACGTATGAATCCTGTATCCCATTTTATATCCCTCCAGTTCATGGCTTTTACAGAAAAAGTGAGACTCAGTGAATATGATCCTGGCTTTAGCGTCATGGAAAAATCATCATGAGCAATTGAGTTAGTTCCATGCAATGTCATGACAAGTTATAATTGAGGAGGAGACAGGGAAATGGTGGGAGCTGAAGTCAACAGAAGCCAAGAGGCAGCAACAAACTCTCGTTTTAAGCTGAAATTCTCCTTGTTCACCCCCTCACCTTTCCTGCTGAGCATGCAAAATAGTTCAGGAGATCTTAGCCAAACCACTTGGTGTGAATGAAGACACAGGGCAGAGACTGAGCTTTCAGAGCTGTGGATTTGATCTCTGATGCACTGGGGAAGCCCAAGTTCAGCTGTTTACTTGTGTGCCAAGGCTATAATCTGGACACTATCAAAGAAGTGAGAGCGCTTACTCCCCTTCAGCTCAACATTTCCCAGCAGATGAGATGCTCCATCCTTTGGACCACTCCAGCAGGGGGATGGGAAGAGCATTGCTGACACAGCAGTAGCTATCATGGGCATCAACTTTTACTTTTTTTACAGCAGCTGCATATCTCCAGTGTCTTTCAGCCAGGGACAGAGACTGAAGGGTTAAATATTAATCCAAATACATGCCAGACTTCAAATTAACTAGCCAGTGTGAAAAGGAACTTGAGCTTCCACATGGATTTAAAATATTCCCTGTGCAGCTCGTCCACCGACACGGCCGCAGGACTGCGCGGAGCCGCTGCAATGCCCTGGCCATTGTCCTGTGGCCAGACGTCCCGGAGGATGTTTGCTGTTCCTCTTTTTCCCTTGGTACAGCTCCCAGCTTCACCCTGAGAAGAAGAAAAAGTGCCTAAAAAAGAACATTTCATGGAATTACACTGCAGTGTTTCAAAGTTGTGGGGCTGCCGCTTGCTGGCAGGCACCAGGCGTGTGCTGTGGTTGGCCACAGAGGCTGTGGGCAATAATGAGGTGACAGTGGCAGTGAGAGGGTTTGCAAAGCACTGGATGTGCTCCAGGGTTGGGCAGCGGAAGGGCACCCCTGGCAGATTTCTTTTAGATGTTCTTTTTTAGGACTTACAATTCATCCATGATCCCCCAAGGGAAAGCCTTCACCAGCCCATCCCCTCCACCACGAAACAAGGAGTTAAGGCATCAGCCTGGCTCCTCGTGCCCTCCCCACTTGTACTTTCCATTTTCATCACTAACATACACAGACATGTGCTAACACCCTGTTCTTTGGGGAGCTGGCCCAGATTTTCCAAAGTCTGTCCTCACACCAGAGCATGTCAGAAACCACTGGCAGATGTGTGGAGGAGTGGGAGGGAAAGGAAAATTATTTTGAACTTCATCTTCCTTTGTGCTTTTGCATTTGCTGTAAGGGTGTGCAAGCTGGGTTCAGTCCCGTTGACATACTACTTAGAGTGAGATTAAAAATATTTTATTTATTTTTAACTACACTTGGTTCCACAAAGGCTCCCAACCAACCCTAACAGCCCTGCTGCTGCGCTGCTTTGGAAATCAGCTTGCACCCAAGGGATCTCTATTCTGGAGCTGCGTTGTGTCCCAGTGCTGGATTGACAAAGTATGCCATCTTCAAAGTGAGTAAATTTTTCCAGGAATGGGTACCATGGGAGCCCTTTCGGCATTCCCTCCCCAAACTAGACAGATGTGCATGCAGCTGCTTCAGTAGCTCCGTACCAACCTTCAGAAAAGGCAGATTTCTGAGAGCTGCTGTTGAATGCTGAAGAGAAGGCAGCTTGAACAAAGCCAAGTGAAGGGAACAGCACTAACTTCCAAGAGACTGATCCCGTTCTGAACAAGCCAGCCATGCACCAGATCTAACCCAGCTCCTGCCAAGGCGCCAGGCTCTGCTCGCTGAAATCAGTCTGCTGGAGCCCAGGCCCTTCCCTGGGAACAGCATGAGGGCACAGACATCCCTCCCACCTGGAACAGCTCCTCTTTCCTACGGATGCACCCAGCCCAGACTTCCAGATGTGTCAAACAGAGCTTGATCATGTGGACTTCCTGTGATGGGAACAAGGGCTTTTCATTACTGCATGAGGGGAGAAGTAATTTGCTTTGCTTGCAGCTTCAGCTACACCAGGCCACACATGCAGAAGCTTGGGGTTTACATTAGCATAACTCCACTGGCTTTTGCCAGACCATAACAGATGTCCCCCATGTCTATGGCAGGTTGAGTGCAAGTTGAGCCCCCAAAATAGCACAGATCTTTAGCAGTCAGAGGACAAACATTAATTCTTCCAGTCCATTTACCATATGTTCTATTTTGGTGTGTAGCATCCTTCAGTAGAGAGGGAAAAAATGTTATATGCTGACATAGGCATTCATTATAAATATTTCAAGTCTGTCAGTCAACCCCCTTTCATCTCACCACTTAAGGGAGCCTTCATCTGTACAGGGGACCTCACTCAGAGCCTGATGTGAGTGTGGGGCTGACAGGGAGAAAACACCTGCAAGTGCCCACACCTTAATGTAAGCTTTTCTTGGAAACTGGAGCATTTTCTGTGTAAAGGTCCAATTGCCAAGAACTACCACTACACGCTTTCCAAAGAGGGGGAAGCTCCAATAAAAAACAATTCCAACCCACAATGTGCAAGGTGGTATTTTGTCCTGGGTGCAGGCTACAGTTGCTACTGCACTGTCTGCATGTTCCTCACATCACAGCTGCATAGCTGCTCAGAGAAGCTGTGGATGGAAGTATTCCAGGCCAGGATGGGGCTTTGAACAACCTGGTCTAGTGGAAGGTGTCCGGGCCCATGGCAGGGGGGTTGGAACCAGATGATTTTTGAGGCCCTTTGCACCCCAAGGCATGCTATGATTCTGTGATAGCACAGGAGACCAGAGACTTGTCCCACCCCAGTGTTCTACTGCCCCTATACAGGCACAGCAACATTTCAGTATTTCTCTAGTTTGAAGGTTTTAGGGGGGTGTTTCTCCATTTCAGTTTCCCCTAAATTATCCACACAGGAGACCTGACCTCTGCAGGAATTTGCTTTCATATCAGAAAGCCCATTAAGGCATTCCAACCTTTCAAAAGCCAGCTCTGCCCTTGTATCTACAGCCCACAGTGCTGACTGCACTGCCAAGCGATGCAGCGGGAAAATGAAACCCTGACACTCACATCAAGGAAAGGTGAAGTCCCCAGAAACACAGACATCCCAAATCAATAGCAGCAGACCTATTTCATGCACAGAAGATTTCCTCCAGGCAGGCAACAAGTGAAAGATGGACATTTTCATTTCGCAGATCTATTCATCCCCAGTCTTAAGCCTCAGCTTCACAAATCACTGCACAGCAGTGGAGCAGAGCCCAGAAGCATCCCTTGAGCTGGAAGCAATAACAGGAATGATGCATCCTTTTACATTGACCTAAATCTCAGATCCTCACAGCTCGTGCTTGCCACACAGCAGGGGAATGTGCATGGGCATCTGCCACAGCTCATCTACGGCTCAGGAAACTACATTTTTTCCTCATGGGCCATTCACGGGCACACAGTTTTCAAATGCACTCACAATTCAGGATGGCTGTTCAAAGTCAAAGGAAGCAACCATTATCCAGCAGGTGCTGTCACCAGTGCCCTGCCTCCTACTCAAACAGCTGGTGCAGAGAAAAGCTTAGAAATTAAAGATTAGCTGGATAATGAATGATTAATAAATAGCTCACCTAATAAAGAAGATTATTCCTCACTTAACAGCTGTTATCTTACCTCTAAAAAGCTTGGTGATTTATAGCTTGTGTACCACTAAGTCAAATAAGTCCTTTCTCTCACATTTTACTGTTTCTATTTTAACCCCTCTTAGCACTGACCTCCATGATAGTGCCTGGCACGATGGGCAGATGTTCCCTTACACCTGCAGTGATGCCAAGGACAGGATCACTGCGCGAGGCCAGGAGAGGTGCACACCATGTGGCAAATATCACTGTGAACAGTCTGTCCTTCCTCTCTCCCACCATTCTCCTGACCCCACCACAGCTCTCTCACGCTTTCTAGCAGCAAGAAAACCTCTGTCCCCAGCAAGAGAGTAGGCATTTCCCTGGCATTGCCAACAGTCACTTTCTCCATCAGTGTTTCTGACCACTCACAGTCCCAGATCTGTAATACTAAAACCATCTTTCCGAGTCCAAGAGACACCCTTGGGCTCTTGGCTGCAGACTGCAGCCCCATGCACTGTCAAGGACTGGGACCAGCACAGTCTGCTGTTCATATCCCAAACACATCACACGAGGCCAGAAACCCCCTCACTCCTCTGAGCCATCTGCCTATTATGGGAGCAGCAACCACCACCCTGGAAGAAGAGCTTCTCCTCATTTGGGGGTGTTGTGCCTTCCTTCAAAAGGGGTTTTCTCACCAAATAGGAGGTGGCACACAAAACTGGGAAATGATGAACTTTGTTTTCTCTGGCAATAGGAGAGGATGTAAGTGAGCAGGAGTTCTCCACTGAGCCTTCCCCAGAGCACAGGACCACACTGATTGCAGTCATGGCAATGAGGGACCCAGGCTGTAATGAGCATCTTCCAGTGAGATAAGGTAAATTCACGCCACAGTCCTCCAACTGAATAGCTGTAAATACAATCAGGGCTGGATTTCAGCCAAGCCCATGTTCAGCTGACAACGATTTACAATTAGGCGTGAGGCATGGTTTTGTTTTAAATGGTGAGACTGCATCCCCTGGGCTGCAGGGGATTTTCCATCAGTGGCATTATTTAAACTGACGTGGGATGTCATACAACACGATAGAAATAATGTTGGATTAGTCAATCCCTGTTTGGCTTTATAAACCACAACTTCAGATACTAAAGGTTTGTGCAAAGGACTCTCATGGGGTAAGAGCAGAACCTTGTTTTTTAGAAGTACCTTTCTAGCCCGCATAACTAAACACCAGAAGAGCCTAGACAGCAAATGCTGTAAGCAATTCATCAACCCTGTGGCTTGCCAACAGTTTTTGGCTGTGGCACAGCCACATCTCAGTGCAGTCCTAACGCTGCCACAGTGGCTTTGGGTTCACTCGAGCTTTTGACAGCAGCCCAGTGGGATTCTGCAGGTCATAGCGCAGAAAGAAGAGAGCTTTGCACACCCAGATCAACAGACCCAGGCTGCTCCCGTGTCCTCTCCTCGAGGGATCTTGTGCTACTGGCAGGAGGAGAAAGGACCCCCACTGCTATGGGTAAGGGATAGGGCAGCACTGGTAGTAGGTCACAGGGATGGACCAGACACCGTGTCCCAGCTCTCCAGATTAGGGTTTATATCAAGGGGAGAAGAGGGAGGGAGGAACAGGGTAATCCACATAGCCCTGCTAGATCCAAAGCTTTTGTGTTTGCCTCCACTGAGTTGTTCATTTTGGCTTGCAATCACAGGCTAGTCTAATCAAAAAAAAGCAAACAAATAATTGCTTGTTTGCTTCTGCAAATCCTATGGCCCCCTCTGGAAACACACACACAAGTGGTTACCCCAGTCACCAACATCTGCTTTAACCACTGATCCCCTCAACCTTGTGAATCTCCCAACACTGTTTCACACCAGAGCCGTGTCCCAGCCAGCAGCCCCTCCATCACCACCACTGGCATTTCAAACTGGGACCAAGGCACGCCAGGGAAGGTGCTGAGGGTATCCTGGAGGCAGAGCACATTCTCATCTCTCCTTCCTCGGGGTCAGCAAGGACCAAAGCCAGGCATGCTGGAAGAGGCAGAGGCCTCAGCTTGGCCCTGGTCCCAGCTGAAGACATGATATAGTGAGCACATATCTATCTAGAAGAGGTCAGTCAAGTGCCTCCCACTTAATATTTAGAAGCTGTTTCTCTTTTCAATCCATGGTCTCTGGGGTGCTCATGGCTCACAGCACAACAGACAACATTCACATTTTTTAGATGTGTATAAATGTTAAAAATAACCTGCCAGGCTTCTCTCAAACAGGGATGAGATAAAGCTCCTGAATAGCCCATTGCAACTACATATCAACTTGCAGTGATCCTTGGGGAAGAAGGGAAGGGTAGGGGGAAGATGGAAAGGTATTTATAATGGAAAAAGTGATGAAATCAGCCATCTCCCTCCTAGCCACTTGGTGTATTGCTGCAACATCTCATGAGCTGAAGAGCTGAGTAACAGGAAAAGGTCCATAAAAGACTCAAGGAAATTCCCATCATTGCTGAGCAAGGGAGGCTGCTCAGAAGAGGCAGAGTGTTACCAGGATATGTATCTCAAGAGATGGGACCTGATTGATAAAAAGGAGGGGAAGGACAAAGATGTTCCTGTTGCTTGAAGAGATGGGGCAGGAAAGGACATTCAGATTGTGGTTTTACCTGTCCACCACAGTTGTCCATGCCAGAGCTTTGGAAAGACAAGAGGTTGGATCAGAGAGACACAAAACTGTAATGGGAATCTGAGAAAGAGACAGTGGCCTTGAGAAGGTGGTACCCAGGCTCCCCACTCTGGGTCTGAGTGGCAGCTGGGGCTCTTGGCTTTGCACATACCCAGGGGACAGAGCTACATGACAGCCCCTAGGGCAGACCCACCTGCAAGGCTACTGAACCTGCATTTTTAGGAGTCACATTTTGATGTGACTCTGGATAACTGAGGAGTGGAATAGTTGCTGCCCCTCCTGCTGCAAAGGGGTTTCTGGAAGTTGAAGGGGGTCCAGGGACTGGGTTTTCTGGTTGGACTGTGAATGGTTTTTGAGAGAAGCTGAGCTTTCACTATTTCCATGCCACTGTTTGTTCAATAAATTTCATTGCCAGCTGGATCAGGCTTTAAGATACCAGACAAAAGCATTTCTGCATTGGAAGCCTGACTCCAAGGTGATGTGAGAACAGGGAGAAAGCGCAGGGCGATGCTGAAACGACTCATACAAACAACAGGAAGAGTAAGAGGGTGCATTTCTGGGTATGGCCTCATGTTTCTATCAGCACAGCCTGCTCCAGACCCCCTTCCTGACCTCACACTCTCCGCTCCCTATTGCAGGTCCCACCAGCACATGGCTGGTGGCCCAGGACCACATGCAGGGGCAGGGTGCTCCCAGCAGCAGCAGCAGCTGCCTGTCAGCATGATGGATCGAGCGAGGCAGCGGCATCGACCGCAGCCAAATTCATACAAGCGACAGAAATTCTCAGAGCAGGGGCCAGTGTGGGGCTGTCCAAGCGTTTCAGAAGGTGGCCTTGGAGAAATAATCCCATGGACCCACCGGGCTGCACAGCCATCCAGTGCTTGTTTAATTGGGGTGTATTTCTCTGCTGGTCAAGGGAAAAGCTTAGAGGGTGTTTTCTTTGTATTGGCTGGGAAGATGAGAATTTGTGGAGGATTAAAAAAGAGAAAGGAAGCATTGTGGTTTGGTTTTCTTAGGGCTTTTTTTTCCCTCCTAGAATTTATTTTTCTTTGATTTTGGTGAGATAAATCTCCCTTCGTCCCCCCACACCCAGACAGACAGAGTGGGAGCAAAGGACAACAGACATGGGGGAAAAGGAACTCATCTCGTGACAGGAGAGACAGAGCCAGGTCAGGCTCAGACTTCTCAGGAAAACAAAAATGCCCATTGGTCCTCTAGACCAGAAAGAAACAATCCCCCTCTCCCCACTGCTGTGTCCCTGCTCAGCAAAGCCTCCCCTAAAATGTGACAGCTTGGAGAGAGGGCAGTCATTCCTGATCGGAATTCAGCAGCATCACCGCAGCACGTGGGGGATGGAGGCAGGAGCAGGGAGGAGGCACCGCACGGCTCTGCCTTACACGTGTCCTCTGCAGCCCCTGCCCGTCCCCTCCATGGCGTGGTCAAGCTGCTGGCACAAGGCACGGACCACAGATGGCCTGGAGGGACACAGGGACACGGGTGACACGTAGCTCTGAGTTTGCACGCCAGCCCCTGCCAGCTGCAGCACTCGGGACTTGGAAAAAGGAAAGGAGAGAATGGACGCAGAGGTCATCAGAACTGTATGAATCCTCCACACGGCTCTGAGGTCAACAGCTCAACACCCAGGTTGCTTCTTCCGTTCCCAGATCTGCCTCAGTGTCTGCTCCCCTTCCTCACTTCTGCACTGGGTGGGAAACTGGAGCAAGCAGGAGAGAGGAGAGGAAAGATCGCCTGTGCCAAAAATATTTGCACACTGACACAGGGACACACACAGACACACAGATGCAGGATCTGTGCAGCTCCTGGCCAAGTGCTCTTGGCCAGAGGACTCCTCGTGGTAGGTCCTGCCAATGGGGCCAAGTACTGTCCGCTCTGCAGTCCCTTGTACAATGGAAGGACAGCCCGGGACACTTTTCTGTCACCTCTCTTCTGGTGCAGGTGTAAAAGTAGGAACAGGGCTGTAGCTGATGTCTATGTGGCAAATTTATGGGGACAGCTAGAGCCAAGTCACAACATCACCTCTGTACTGGCACCTGAAAAGACGTGCCATCCTCTCTGCCCTCTGGACTGTCAGTGGCAAAAGGGACAGATGGGACCCTGCAGCTCAGCACATTTCTATTGGCCAGTGGTGACCTACAGGAGCCCTGCACACCTGAAGACCCCAGTTTTCCAAACATCCTCCTGTGCTAGGGACTGTGGCTTCAAGGTCAGAGAAGGTCAAATGCATCCAGTCCTATGCAACTGGTTAAAATTTCTGCTTATCTTGCTCTTCCCCACTCCTGAATCCTGGAGTTCTGACACTTCCTCTGTACCCACTTCTGTCTCAGGGATGGGCCAGGCTCCATAAGTGTTAGGGTCTTCATCTCCTTCCCTTTGTGCTCCATCCTGCATCTCTTCTTGCCTCTTCAGCTGCCATCTCTATCTCATCTCTCATGAGCTCCAGCCACAATTACTTCCAGAGTCCCTGTCCTCTAACTTCCACCCTAGATTTGCTCCAGTCCAGCTCCTGGATCAGTCTTCCAGCTGCATCCTCCCCATCACTTTGAGCCAGCTGTGCTCTTCCTTTTCAAGCTTTTCCTCCTTTGGTCTCATGACTTGGATCTCTCCTTTTTTCCCCCCCAGCTCCTCAGTCACTCCCTGTGCTCCCCAGGACTGTGCTGTGAGCAGTGTCAGCTCCCTTCTGAGACTGCCCCTCACCAAGATGCCCGCAAAAAGGCATGAATAAGGCTAGTCATGTGCTAAGACCTCATTATTTCATTGCACTCCTCACTCTGTCTGTCACCATCTGAGGGCTCTTGTCTTGAGCTGTGATGGGGCTGCTTTCTGGCACACAAACATCCTTTCATTTGGAGCAGCCCGTGACGGGGCCTCTTCAGCATAAGAATTGTACATAAAGAGCTCACAATGCACCTCACCCTGTGATCACTGCAGGGACACAATTAATGAACAAGCCCATGGTACATAAAGGTGCATTCAAACTGTGAATATCACAAGTATTTCAAAAAATGTGTTATTCTGTGTTATCTCAGCACCAGAGATATGACTGGTGCGATTTGCTTTCTCAGGCTCTTTCCAGCAGTGCTGTCTGTGGCCCTCCAAATACCCATCAGCCTGCTATGAAGCCCTAGGTTGCTACTACAAAGGAAAACTCGGATTCAGCAGTAATTTTTATGGATATAGAGCAATGAAAGTTGATTCAAAGAATCAGATACAGAAAAAAGGTCAAGATGCATCAACTGTTCCTCTTCCCAGTGATAACCCATTTGTTTTCCCTGCCCTGTGGCCTTCTACAAGAGGAGGCAGAATAGACCCTCTTGCCTAAAACAGCTGCCTAAACCACCATGCACAAGGCTTATCAGAGTCAGGATCAGTGCAAGCCCAGATTATCGCACATTGAAAAATATTTAACATTTTATTGTAGGGAGAGGGGTCAGCCTCCCATTGCTTGATGAACCCTCAAGTACATCCTGCCAGCAGCTGTAGAACTAATTACAGCCCCACGCCTACCCCATGGGACCTCATTCCTTTTCCCAGAAATGGGGGAGAGGTCCCTGCTCATACCAGTCTCCCCGTGTAGGAATTGGGCTTGGTTTGTTTTTATGCTCTACATATACACAAACAAAGAGCTCGGACTTGAGAGCCCATCTGAAAAAAATAAATTGGAAATAGTCAACGTGCATAAACTCCACGAGAATTTCAGTAGAAGTTTGTTCTGCCTCTTTGTTAGTCTCTTTCCAGTTTTGTTTTTAATGGATTTTCTCCCAGTTTTAAAATCACATTCTCTAGGACAAAATGAAGGAGAGGGGAGGCACGATTATGCGGGTTTAAGTGGTGCCTCAGGAGCACATTACTTATCATGTGCTGGAGACGTGCAAGACGAAGAAGTAGGTTTTGGATAAAAAAGTTTTGAGACTTGGGGCAATCTGTGAACCCCTTCTGAGGGATCTGAAACAGATAGCTTAGGAAACCAGCAAGCGATGTGGGTAAGGTTCCTCCAGAGGTCCTCACCCTGACAAAGATGTGGCAAGGTTTCTACAGGATGATAATTGCTTTCCAGCAATGATAACGTCCTTTCCAGCCCCAGGGACCTCTCAAGGCCCCTCAAGTGCTGTGTCCTGGCATTGTGCCATGCCATAAGCACATATATCTCAGTTCACATACTCTCCACTGCTAAGTTTCCATCACTCTGCCATGCAAACACCTGAAGGGCAGGCTACATGTGCAGGGAACCACGTGGGTCAGCACGGCAGGTGAGAGAAAATGTGGTGCCAGGATGTGCAAGTACCCTAATTCCTGTGCTATGGCTCACTGACTCTGCCCCAGGGCCTCTGCTGTTATTCAAGGGGTCTGGCTGTTAGTTGGGGAAGATCTTACTGCCCTGAAGGGCAAGCAGAGGCAATAATAGGGATTGCAGGATGGCAGACAAAATGCAGCCTCAGTGAAAAATTAGGAACTCTCCCTCCTGAGAATGAGCCAAGCGCTGCTCCCCTTCTTAGATACCATTTGTGGGTGGCAATCAGAGACCATGGTTCCTGCCACTGAGACCAGCCCCAGGCGAGGTGGTGCTCCAGGGAGGACTCTCTTCTGCAGACCACTGAGTAGAACACAGCCATTGCCTCCTCACCACCAGCCCCAAAGAGCTCACCTTGCAACCTGCAGAGCAAAAGGGGTCCTTAAGGGGAGAGGGGATTTTCTCTGAGCCCTAGTGTGCATTCATGCCTGATAGAGAGCAGGAACCAATGATCCCAGCACCCAGTAGAGTCCCAACATTGCTGTTTTCTTCTCTGCTGTGCTCAGTGCAAAGACTAGAGCTCCTGGGATTTCAGGTGGGGATCAGCAAAGTGCTGTTAGATATAACCACTCTTCAGTACCATCTCCCTGAAAAACAAGGGCACACTGCCTCAGCACACAGGGTTTTATTTGTATGAGGTGACTGACTCCGAGCCCACCACACAGTAGGGATTTTTAATGATATTGTTCTGCCTCAGGAGTGTGAGATTAAATTTCTGCATCTCTGTTTCTCTAAATGTTGCCCACAATCAAAGAGCCTTTTCCCTTATGCATTATGCACCTTTGCAGCCTGCAGGGGCTGCGAGCAGAGCTTTGCCAAGTCTGTGCTCTAGGAACTGGAAATTGTTTACCATTGGCCATATTGGTTATTTCACACCCACACCAGAAGCTCAGATAGAAGCTATTGATAAAATATTCTTTACACACTACAGAGAGCTTTCTTTGATGGCCCAGCTGTGAGAGCATTTGCAAATGTTACACATCATATGCCTATTAGAAATGAGTGCATTTGCTGCATTTTCAAAGAGGTGGCTTAACGAAGGGAATGTTACATGGAGAAATGCCAGTGTGACACAATTGCTGCACCGAGGTTTAAGATGTTGAGTACATGAAGTCTAAAGCATAGACACTGTTCATCCAAGCATATGAAGGTGATGAAATCCCATTCACATCACCCATTCCAAGAGCCTAAGGCCAGGATGCCATCGGATCACCTGGCAGCATCTGACTCTTGCATTTTCTTCTGCTCTCACTGTGAGCCCAGCCCCTTGTGTTTGCCGAGCTTCCAGGCAAAAATAATCGACCATTTCCTTCTTTAGTTGTTCCAATGGCTGATCACACTAACTATGATAAATGTGCAGCTTAATTCTGGCTTGTGTCTGTCTGTTGTCAGCTACAGGTCCTTGCTCTGTCCTTCCTGTGGGGTACTCAGAGATTTCTCTCCAACAGGGAGATGCTGCAGGGATAATAATGCCATCTCACCATTCCCTTTTTGAGAGGAAAACAGAGCTCTCTGAGCCTCATGGTGCAAAGCATCTTCCCCAGTCTTTAAGCCACTCCTGTGCCTTCTTTCTCCAGGGACCAGTGTCCCAAGCTGGCTCTGCAGAGCAGTGAAAAAGGAGCTGTGGTTTTTGCTCCACAGCCTGGTCCAGCCCTTCTGTGCTGCAGAGAAATCTCTGTCACCATCTCCGTGTCCTGGAGCAAGACCACAATATCTCCAGGAGGTGACGACTCATTTATCATGAGTGACCTCTGCTTCTCCCTGGATCTGGAATGAGGTGTTCCTGTGTTCACTGTGTGAGCAGGCCTGACTTGCCAAGGAACCCAGGGCACTGTTATTATCTTAACTACCTCTTGCCTAGTCCCACATTCCTTTCTCAAACTAAAAAAGATGCTTTGAATGTCACAAACCAGATGGATTAAGGCATTAGGGTTACAGCTTTAAAATCAGAAGAGATTCCCATGCCATTCGTTTCTTCCCTCTATCTCTTCTTGCCACTGCCAGCTCTCTTTCCCTTACAGACTTAGATATTTCCTGCAAGAAGAGAAAAAAAGAGAGGTAAAGGAGGGCTGGGTGAGAAATCCTTGGAGTACCCCTTTGTTACCCTTGGGCTAGATTTCCAGACACCCAGGTACTGCTGATATTATAGGACATAAAATTTTAAAATCAATAGGTGTCTCAGAGTCCCTAACTCCATTGGGTCTGTGTAGCAAGGTAGGAGGTGGGTGATGGCTGGTCACTAAAGCCTTTGGAATCGGCTCTTGTGGGTATCCATCCCTCCACAATGTGAGTCCTCCTCTCATCCATACCCTGGGGATGTCCATTCCTCCATCCAGCCGCCCACAACAGGGGTCCATGATGGATGCAGACGACACGTACACACAGCAGTAGCACAGCAAGACCTGGGACACACTCAGCCCATGTTCTAGGGGCTGTGGGCTGCTGTGCCCATGGCCAAGCAGCCACCTCTGCCCTCACCACCACAACTCTCCTGCCACGCTCCTCCGTGTGCACAGGCAGGCTCTGTTGGGGGTTGAGTGAGAGTGTGCTTTCAGCCCTCCAGCTTCAAAGTGCAGGGATGTTTTCCTGCAAGACTGCCACGGAGATTTTGAAACAGGCCTCCCATTCATAGAGAGGCCAATTAACTCAGGCACCTTCAGTGGTATTTCAGAAAGCCCCAGATACCAGAGGGCTTTGAAACGCTGCCTGCAGTCACAGAGCTGGGCTCTGTGATTACCTGGACCCACACAGCAGCACTGAAGGCCAACCAGCCCCGGCTTTTGACAAACATCCATTTACCTCTACTCTGCATACACCACCACCCCGCAAGAAAGAAGGGTTGGTGTAATTAGGGTCACCTAATCTGGTGGTTGCTGTATTATCCATGCCCAGAAGCTCCAGGCTGTTTTCTTCTCACAGTCATGGTGAAGAAAGAGCAATAGTGTGCAAGAGGGCAGTGGTATCTGCAGGACACAAGGAGACACTGTGATGTTAAACCTATTTTTTTCCTCACAGCCCAACCCCATTCCTCTGTCCTTTGAAACATCCTTGCTCTGAGTGCCAAAGAGATAGCATCAATAAAAACAACCATCACTTGAATCTCACAGAAAAGGCCAAACCTCCCGTGCCCTCTGTACAGTTTACATAGGGGTGAGGGGAGAAGAAACCCAAAACATCAGTTGACTTAGCAGGTCTGTTCCTGGGAACCATGAAGGATGTTTGACCTTCTCCAAGCACGGCTGTCACCCTGCGCTTCCAGAGAAAGCTTCCGCAGTTCTTGGAAATTCGGGGAGGGATTCAGAGCAGGCACTGGGCTCTCTCGATCAGGAAATAGGAGGCTGGACTGCAAACCAGTTCACTGCAGAAAAGCCTGGATGGGGAGAGAAGAAACAAAACACTTTTTCCACACTAAGACTAAACCTAGCTATTGGTGTTTCTGGACAATAACTTTTTTTGGCATTGCTCTTGGCTGAGTTTTGTCAGGAAAAGCAGGAAGAGAAGCTGAAACATTAACGCTTACCTCCCTAAGAAGCTGAACGGAGAGTCCCCAGCTCAGAAGAGCTGCACTTCCTCTTGCAGTGCTGAACCCTTGGAAAATGCTCCCTATGTGGATTTGATACCAGACATCAGGATGCTGAATGAAAGGGACATTCAGAGCAAGCTCAAATGGGACAAATGATGCTAATGATAAATCCATCCCCTGATGCTGGACAGACATGGGTGTTCACAGCTAAAATAAACAAATGGTTCAGGCAAGCTGACAGGCTTGTTTAGATTCCGCTTGGGATAAATCGCAGTGCCCTTTGATCCCGTGATGTTTTTGGCGCCTGTGTTGCTGTCTAGCAGCAGGGTATATTTTTCTACCCCGAGGAGCAAGTGGATGCAGCTGCCTATAGCTGATTTATAGTAGGAAGTGATTAACAGGAAATCAAAGCTTCTCACACAGTAAAAATTGCTTGTCTTTTCACCTCCACCGTCAGTGCAATGATTAGAGCTCTGGGGACTTTGGTTGGGAAGATCAGCAAAGTGTTTTGTGCTTAGCATAAATCACTTTCTGCCGTGACTCACAAAGGATGCTCACAGCAGGCTGCACCTGCCTGTAGTCCTGGGCATTGGCAGCATTTGCATTCGGTCTCATCCCAGGGATTTGAAATTCACATTCCTGTGCTCTCTCCAGCAATGCAGGGTGGGTTCTGGATTTGGATTTGCTCTATTAACCGTGTCATTGCTTGGGATTTGGGTCTCTTGCACAACTGGTAGCTCAGAATGGGTGTGAGTGCTGTGGGGGGATTGCCCCTGGCCATACACCCCCACGATCTATGTCAGGCGAGATGTCATCTTTTGCCAAATGTATGAAGCATGTAGCAAAATGAGAGCTACATTCAAGAATTCTAGACCCTACCAAAGTAATCTTATCACTGATAATGGCTCTGGATTACCAGGCATGCAATTTAGGAGCTGGTTACTGCTTGCAGTTTCTGATAACTGCTCCCCTCAGTCTCAGAAGCCAACGAAGCACTTTTTTATTACTGCAAAAAACTTGAGACCTCGTGGGACATCCGGCAAATATCTCTGTGCTTCTAAGAGAAGACTTGGCTCTGGTTTCATCTGCTGTAAGTGCAAGGCTGAGTCAAAGGAGGAGGATTTGCCATCAGCATAATCAGAAACATGGTGAAAGGGAAGGATGGGATTAAGACTTGGCTGCTGGCAAGCATATGTCACTTCAATTAACTGCAAAAATTTCTAAGCTCAAGATAGTGATAAAAATCAAACGAAGACGTGTGAAAACTCAGCTCTGGAGCTCTGGCTAGTTAAACATAGAGGTGTGTGTACACAAACAAATACATGCTGATCTTTCTTAGTGTTTATTCTTACAAATAAAGGTCCTGTCTTACCGAGTGAACATCAAGGCCCACACTCAAAACACCAGAAAAGCCCAGCTCCTCCATACCTCCCCAAATCAAGCTCCCAGGGTGAGTTTTCAGCCAGTCTGACGTCTCCACAGGCAGCACTTCTCCCTGTTAACCTGTGACCTCACACAGCTCACATTTGCACAGCATCCCCTGTGCACAGCAGCAGGGCAGCAGAGCTACTTCTCTCAAACCTTCCTGGGTTTTCCCATCTGTTTTTGTTCCCAAGGCACAGGCTGCACCTTAAGCAGGTGCCTACACTTGAGGAGAAGCTCCATTTTTGGGTGACATTCCTGAAAACTGCCTTTTAGGTGGAGTGCTGAAGCCCTGGACTAGTTTGTGTCCGTAGAAGACATGATGCAAAGTTTTGAAGGAGCTGGGAGGAGGCAACGCTGTCTTACCAAGAAGAGAAAGGCAGGGTAGAGAACAAGTGTGTCACACCTGCAAATGCACCCTTACAGGAATGAGACCTCACACAGGATCCTGAGGGTAAGGGGTGTTTATAACCACGTCCCTGGCAAGGCCTTGACACCACTGAGATGTAGGAACTTCTTCAGTGGGTGAAGCTGCACCATTGATTAAATTTTGCAGATCAAGCTTCAGCCAAATTTGAGACAGCAGGAGATAGAGTAAGAGCACAGCAGTTACAGAGTAGCAAACAAGGGACAGTGACACCAGTTGCATGGGCAGACTGGAACATGCATTGGACATAGAATCATGGAATGGTTTATGTTGGAAGGGACCTTAAAGACCACCTGGTTCAAACCCTCTGCCATGGGCAGGATCACTTTCCACTAGGCCAGGTTGGTAAGGGCCCTATCCAGCCTGGCCTGGAACATTTCCAGGGATAGGGCACCCACAACTATTCTGGGCTACAATGATCCATTGCCATTGCTGCAGACCTCAAAAGGCATTCTGTAGGTTTTGGGGGGAACCCCACAGTACAAGCACAGCGAAACAGAGGCGGTTTGTTTGGTCTTTCTGCAGAGAAGGCAGGATCTGCCCCTACCTGAAGGAAACAGCAGCTGACTGTACCAAGAAGTGCAATGTGATCCATCTTTACTCTAAGCATCTCGTGGTTTGCTGTAACCAAGGCAGTACTCTCTCTTTTATACTTTGCAAACCACTTTTTTTGTAGTGGATATCTGGTCTGGGGAAACCTTTTTATAATCATTTCAATAAGTTCTTTTTTGGCAGCAGTAGGAAAGATTCAAAACTCAGCAAAACAGGATTATTTCTCCAGCACAATAATATCAGGGATTTGGGAAATCTTGCCCCTGTGCTTTATCTTTCATCAACATGAGACCAGAGGTCTTTCAGCCTGGGATAATTCCAGAAGTGAAAATTGCAGCAGAAATCCTTTTTTATGTCTTGCAAGAATTGCCTGTGAAAAGGTCTTTCCTTTAGAAAGGCTGCTTGGTCTTTCTTCCCTGATCTGTTCCCCTCCCACTGACAATATTGTTTTTCAAAACATACATGTGTTTATTTGATCTTCCTTTACTTTAACTGGAGGTTTGATTTCTTTCCTGATTGAGTGGGATGCATTTAATTTTAAAAAAAAGAAAACACAACCTCAACAACCTCATTCATCCTCATGATTTTGTAAACAATGCTGTAGTGGTAGGTAGATACAGGCATCCTGTTTTTTCCTCTCCATGTCTGGTGAGGCCAAAGAAGCAGGAGGATAATCATGTCTTTAGGGTAGGAAAAATATATGGATTTGTTTTATAGACCAACACATATTTCTCCTCTGAAATACATTGCAATGTTGCCAGCATGAGGCAGGGATGGGGATGGGAAATGAACAATTAGGTGCTCTTCCAGGAGTCCTCTGTCCTTCTGATCAACAGATCTGGGTCCCTTTAGCCTCTTCGGCATGGCTCCTAAATTAAAGGGAAGAGAACAACTGCAAATTATAGCTCTAAGACTCCATCCAGTTCTCACAGATGCAGGCAAGTGTACTGAGCTACAATTCAAGTGTTCTAATTGTATTTTATATCTCTTTTCCATGCCCGTCCTGAAGCAGACAGGCAGACAATGCTTGTTAGCTCAGCCTAAAAGCTCAGCTTTTAGAAGCCTCTAAAACCTTCTGAAGACACAATAGGTGGGATGTCATCTGAGACTAAGTGAACTAAATTTTGGTGTCTAAAATCTTATTCCATCTTAAATATTAAAATAACTGTATTTTTTTTATAGGCTGACACATATTGAAATAGAAGGTAACATTGCCAAGTGACCCAAGGATAAGGACAGCAAATCAGCAATCAGCATCTCCAGATGGTGCAAGAGCATTGAGACAGACACCAAGAATTGTGTCCCTGTCCATGGCAAGGGGGTTGGACCCTTTGCCAGGGTCTTTAAAGTCTCTTAAGGAGATCTTTAAGGTCTCTTCCAATCCAAACTGGTCTATGATTCCTTAATTAAAACCAGTTGAAGAGAGGACACCTAAGCATAACCGGAGGCTGTTGAGCCAAAAAGATTTTGTCTACTCCTGTGAGAGGTATTCATTCACACTGAAAAACAAAACCTCCGGCATTTGGAAGATTGTGAGACCTTGTATTCCAGATATAAATTCTTCTTTTGTACCTAAGAGACATGACTCTTGAAGAGGTTAAGTTCTTGGTAAGTAAAGTTCTTAGCAAGCAATCTTTTCCCACTGAGTTGGCCTCTTCAAGTTTCTATTTGTGCTGCTAATGAGGTTCCCACAGTCTCCAGGAAGCTGGTCTGAGTTCTAATTAAACAAGACTTGAGGAACTCCTCTGCCAAAGTAAGCGCTGGATCTGCCCACCCCATTGATGGAGGAGACCTGCAGGCTGGATACATGGAGCCTGGAAATGTAAATCACATATTGACATGGGAGTTAAAATCTCCAGTGAGGGTGCTCTCTACAGCTGCAGCATTTATTAAACCTTTGCCATCATCCAAAAACAACACTCACAACTTGAACAGTCCCCAGGCCTAGAGAGTCTTCCAGGATTCTTCTGGCCATGTTCTGGTCAGGAGATCTGGGCTCCTGTGACCTCCTGAACATGGTCCCAGGCTAAGAAACAGGACCTTGGACAATATGGCTCTGGGACTCCATCCAGTCCTGTACACAAAATATGCAGGAATACATGTTTACTGGTATTAGAATATTCTCATGGAGCTGCAGCATTTCAGAAACAACCATGGCATAGACATGAGGTCTATAAATGCCACCTTAGCCTTAGGAGCAACATGTCTCCATGAGTTTCCCAATTCTTCTGAATATTTACTATATGTATTTTCTTATTATCTAAGCCATTTTAATTGGCGAGTTCCAAAATGTTTTCATTCACTCCAAACAGAAATGCCAAGCCATCCATTCAATGGAAATCACAACTGTGTCCTCCCCATGAGAGTTGCTGTAAGAAAAGGGGCTGATTGCAGAGCACTAAACCAGCACTCCCATAAAAATAGTTTTTCATGGCGTTTTATGCCAGGTCCTGTGATGAGGGCTAGCAAAGAGAGAGTGGGATAACTCTCCAAGGAGACATGTAGCAGAGACAAGATTAGTGTCTGTTCATCCCAGGCCAATACATGGCATCCAGTCTGGGAGCACTCAGGCATGTGACAGTATCTGCAGGCTCTGACCAGACAATGAAAGTTTTCCAGACAGTGCTGTCATAAAATCCCATAGTCCCCCACCTCTCCATCCAGACTGAGGAGAAGCAATCCTCACACAGTCTGTGGGACATAAAGAAAACAGCCTGTGCATCTGTTTTAAATGAACAGGTTATTACTCAGGCCAACCAAGGCCAGTGATGGAGGAAAATGTGTTCAGTATCCAAATTATACCCTTCCATGGAGGCAACCACTTGGCCATGCCCATGTTATTTAGCTGGAAGCTTTTGCACCACATGTAGGGCTGACATAGGGGAGCAAAGGAGAAAGTTCATGGTATCTCTTCTTTCCTACACTAAACTCAGGAAGTCTGTGCCAGGCCCAGGCCTACAGTGAAGGTAAATCCACGGAGGTGGCCACCTCCACATGTTTGTGTTTCCAAATCCCACATTGTATAGATCTGGTCAGAGGGAAGAGGATATTGGAGCATCTCTGGCTTGTAAACCTGGGCACCAGGGTATGGGAGGAAGAAGTGTCTTGTGCACACACTGAGTTCTCTTTCCCACATGGAAAGAAACTACCATAAACACCTAAGATCAAGGACTGCCAGGCATGAACAGAAAGGCTGAGCCATCCCTCACAGTCAGTACTGACTTCACCTTCAAACTGAGTCTTCATGGCTGTAAATCTGGCTTAGTTTTCCTAGGCCAGTGTGTGCAATAACACAGAACAATACATCCCAAAGAAGGGGGTCCCAGATGGCCTGTGCTTGTGTAGGACTGTATGAGCTGATTGCAGAGCAAGTCCTACAGGATCAAACCATTAAGGGCCATATATACTGCAATAAAACTGTGGAAAAGTTCCTCTTGCCAGGAAAATGTTTAAAGTCTTTTTGTTGATAAAGCAGTGTTATCATGGGAGCTGAGCGCCTTGGAGGAAATATTAACAGTATGTGTGGTCAGATAAGCAGGAAGGCGTGAGGAGGAGCTGCTGCACTGCCCAGCCCACTGCTTCCTCCAGCTGCACATCAAAGAACCTACATGGAAAGAAATCTAAGGAACTGGTAACAAATGTTAGAAGACTCAGCTCTGGAAAAGTACTGCCCGATATCTGGGGAGCCAAGAGGCACAGCACTGAGCATGAAGAAGGGCAGCCTGTTCAACCCAGTTACTCCACAACCTCCATCGTCCCAATCCAGGACCTGCTAGCATCAGTGGATGGACTCCCATCGATTTGGCCGGGGTTTGAATTGGGCCCTTTTGGGGAACCAAGACAAAAGATGAAGTGTCTGACTTTAATTGATGGCTCATCCATCACCGCTGCCCAAACTCCTCTTGACAAGTAGAGGGAAAAACCCACAAATTAAGTGACCATTGCCTGCCTTCTCTTTTCTTGCCGATTGTAAAGGAGAACTTTTGACCTTTCTGCCTCATACATCACAGCTTGGCAGTCGCTGGTCGCTCACCCCGGCTGAACTGTGCCATGCATGTAGCCCCATACAAGAGGTGCCTTTCACGTGCTAAATGATCCTTTCCCTGCTCCTCCTTTGCTCCACTACAACAATATAGAGAGGGACAATGGCACAGCTCCGTGGCAGAAGGAGGAGGCTCTCATTAGGAGCCTCTCGTTAGGGATGAAAGACCAGCTGGATCATCCCGCTGTCTTTTTTTTTGCTGCGCGCTGATATCCGGAAGAGTCTGGTGGGAAACATAAGTCTGATCCTGAAGGGTTTTTACCCTCCAAGCAAGCTCATCAGCAGCAAACTCACTTGCACAGAGCATGGTCAGGATGCTCTCAGTGGGGCTTGGTCCAGTAAAAGGCTGCTCTGGGCTGGACATTGCACAGGAAGACAGCAGGACAGAATGGGAATATGAAGAGCTCTCCAAGGACTTGAGGCAGGCTTTGAAACCCCTAAGCTTGCCCTGCATTAGTGGGGTCAATTGCACGCCAGGCAGAGTGGCTGGGATAAGCCCTCTGCAAAGCCCCACAGAGGTACAAAAGATGGTAATGCCTGTGTGATGTTGTGTGGGCTGTGGAGACACCGAGTGCCTTTGGGATGTGTACATGGAAGCACAGTTCCCTGGGAAATAAATGAGCTCTTCCTCCAGAAGTGTCTGTGCCCAAGAGAACACTCCTCTGCCATTAACTGAAGAAGGCAGTGTGGTGGCTTCGAAAGCCACTGAAACAGATATGATGACACAGGGAGCTGGTAATTACCAGGGAAAGTGAAAACATGCAGCCAGCTGACTGCAAAGTCAGGATTTTGCTGTAAAATCTTTCCTACAGCTCTACACCAAGGTACTGGCCAAAGGCAACACCTCTTGTATCAGGCACATGCTCCATTGCCCCATCAGGAGCAGACAAACCATTGTGCAGAGGCTGCCAGGCACATGCAGTTATTATGTAAAGAAAGCCTTGCCTGGTTTGAATTCAGGGATGAGCTGCTGGAGGAACAAATACCATTACAAATCTCACAGATTCAACACAACCATGTATTTACCACTATACATCACCATGGTGCCTTGGTGTCATCCAGAGACTGTCTCACAGACAAGGAGACAAACCTGAGAGAGGAAAAAAGCTGCAGGTGTTGCTGAAAAGGCATTTTTAAGCTTTCTTACAGAGTGCACGTTGCAGTCCACACTCCCACCTTGGAATATGCAGTTCCTGACAAGTCCTTGTCCTGAAAAAAGGTCACAGTCAATCATCTCTCAGGCAAAGAAAAATAATCCACCACCAAAGTCTGGATGTAAGCAGAAATTCTGGACCATTTTTCTTGACAGACTGTTTTCCCAAGTGGGTGCACTGGGTTATGTTGCAAATCTGGGGTTTCAGCTCCCCAAGTCAAAACCTCTGCCAGCTTTCTGCATACATTTATTTGGTGCTCTGGGGCATGTCCTCCTGTCAGTGCCCATTTCCTTACCTTTTCCTGGAGAGAGCAGCCTTGCCATGCCCTGGAGTCCTTGGGAGGCATTTCATCCCTGCTACAAGGATGGTGGTAAAAGTCCGTAAGATGGAGAAATCTCAGGTCTTCTCCAAACTGGTCTTCACCCCCCAAGCCAGGTTTTTATTGTGGCAACTGGAAGCAAACACTGCTTAAAAGACAGTGTTTATCACAGACCAATGAAACAGTGCCAAAAATTAATCCACTTGCTTGGCTCTTTTCCTTAAAATCATTCTGCATTGTGCCTCCATTTGCTCTGTACCTGTGAACTTGGGAATCAAGGCCTGAAAAACCAAAGAAGGCAAAAAAATGGAACCTAAATTGCACAGCTCAATACTTTTAAAATCCTGAATGTTTCTATCAAGTTATGAGCTAACTGGGGCTCTGTTCATGACCTTTCACACACAGAGAATGATCAGATGAGCAGTCATGACCTTCCCTACAGGTGCAGAGAGTTGTTTCTGTGCTCTATAAAATTGTTTAGGTGGGAAAAGCCCTTTTAGATCATCGAATCCAAGTGTTCCTCCAGCACTGCCAAGCCCATCGCTAAAACAGACCCTGAAGTGCCACATCCACACATCTCCTTCACTGGAAAAGCAGACCAGAACATGCTGACAAACCCCCTAATTTCCAAGATGTTCAAAACCAATGGGGAGATCCAGCTCCTTGTTTGACAGCTCAGGTGATGGTGGGTTTGCAGATTCCAGGCTGCAGATGGAAGAGCCAAGCTTGCAGCTGGATAGCAAAGTTTGTATAAACATTCAGTGCCCTCTTCAGAGGGGCCATTTCATCCTTCTGTTTGATAAATGGGGAGAGGGAAAACCGGCGATGTTACTCTCCAGATTAAACCTGCTCTTTCAAATCCAGGGCTGCTGGGCTGAACTCATATCAATCACCCTGCAACAGTGGTGTGAACAGGCTGTGTGGATCCAGAAAGGGCAAATTCCTGGTCTGCAGAAGATCTGTGTCATGAAAACTGTTAAAGTCCTGAATAAAGAAAAGGAAGAAAGATAGTGAAAGATGAAGGAATCTGAAAAAGCTGAAGGCTTGGGGAAAGCAGGAGAGAAATGTTTGTCACTGAAAGCAGAAAATCACAGACTCATAGAATGGCTTAGGTTGGAAGGGTCCTTAAAAATCATCTTGTTCCAAGCCCGCTGCCATGGGCAGGGACACCTTGCACCAGGCCAGGGTGCTCCGAGGCCCATCCAACCCGGCTTGCAACACTGCCAGGGATGGGGCAGCCACAGATTCTGTGGGCAACGTGACCCAGGGCCTCACGCCCCTCAGAACCAAGAATTCCTTCCCAATATCCCATCTAATGGCACCCTGTGTCAGTGGGAAGCAATTGTCCCCGGTGCTGTCCCTCC
>VZRJ01003726.1:462-56740 GCA_013397565.1 Ptilonorhynchus violaceus
GTGGGAGGGACCCCACAGTGCCACAGGGAAACAACTCCTCTCCCTGAGCAGTGGAAGAAAATCTTGGGTGATGAACTGACCAAAACCCCCACCCTGTCTCCCTGAGCCATTGGTGAGAAGGAGGGAGGGGCTGGGGGGAGAAAAGGGTGTCTTTAAGGGCTTATTTTACTTATTCTCTTACTCTGATGTTTTAAGTAATAAATTCACTTTGTCTCATTAAGTTGAGTCTGTTTTGCTGTTGAAGTGTTTTCTCTCGGTCCTTATCTCAACTCATTAAGCCTTTTGTTAAATTTTCTCTCCTCTGGTCCAGTTGCAGAGCAGAGGAGAGTGAGTGAGTGGGCTTTTCATGGGTGCCTGGTGTTTGGCCAGTGTCAAACCACGACAATTGGCTAAGCCTTGAATTCTACTTTTACAGAAAAACATTAAAATGTTTGTTTATAACGTTTTCACCACATCTCTACATATGAAACACCACTAGATTAAAAACCTGTTTCTTTAATCCAAACTATTTTCTACTTGCCAGCTATTTTTTCAGCAGGTGTTCTGATCTAGTAGTGGCTATGCCCTATAATGAGTCAGTTGTGCTGTTCCATGTAGCAGGTCTTATTGTTACTTCTTGTCACTAATTTTCCAAGTAAGGCCTCAATATCTTACTTTTGTATAGTAGAAATCTGATGAAATTTTATTTCATGAAAATTCATCATTAGATCTACAATTTTTATGAAACTCAATGAGATTTATTGCTTGACATATTAAGGATGAAACAATATAGACAAAAATTCATTGTGGATATTTTATCAAGATACCTGTGTTATTATGAAGAAGCTATTTACTCAATATTGGTTTTCAGCTAAGTTGAGTTTTGCTTATTTATCAGGCCTTGGTGACTTTCCACGCGCTTTTTCAATTCCAAAAGAGGAGGTTTGCTATAAACAACAAATGTGTATGCATTTGTATATATGTATTTATAAGGCACAGTTTTCTAATCAAATGTGAAAGCTTGAGTTCTGAGAAAGGAACCTTCCACGCCAACTAAATTCCTTCTTAAGAAAAAAAAAGAAAGAAAAAAAAAGAAAAAAAAGAAAAAAAAAGAAGACAAGGTTATTTTCAGCAAAACACTTCCTGCAGGTACCACTGAAATCAAAGTACAAAATCCCATGACATTTTACTACATGAAAGCATAGGCAGAAGAGTAATACAACCTCAGTAACACAGAGGTTTTTGTATCTTTCTAGTCTAGTCAATTTTCTTCTTACTTTGTGAACACTATAAAAAAGTGAAAGATACAAGAAAATGGGGAGACAGTAAGTACTCTTAAAACCAAAATTTATTTTCCATGGAAATTCCAACAATTTAGGAGTTGTTCAATTCTCAACTCTTTGTCCTAGTCATAAAAAATCTCTACATTAATGCAATTAAAGGTACCAAACAGTATTTGCAAAAATACACTCACATAAGCACACAATAGTAACATCTAACAATTCAAAGTACATTGAAATTAAAAAGTTAAACTATTTTCAGACATTTAGGAAACCATACATATAGTCCAGAAGAAACATTATTTTGAACATTAATAAAAATAAATCAAAAAATGAGTCATAGTAGAGGCAGCCGATGTCCACAAGAAAACCCACTAAGTTTGATATGTGTATAATCATGGAGTGAAACGGATAGGGCACATGAGATGATGCCCATCCAAATAAGATGAATTTCCAGAAGGAAATTTGGGCACTCATTTTCTCAGCAAACATTTTGAGACACCTGTTCTTAACTTATACCATTGTCTTCGTATTCTTCATGAAAGAACTTCAAAATATTTCTATCTTATGTACCTTGGTAAAGTACCTAGTTTCAGGGGAAATTAGTATGAGTCTTTATTTAGAGGCAAAATGGAAATTTTCTACAATTGCCTCTTCTCTTAATCCCTGTAACCTTGTCACTGGCAGTATTTTTTACACAATCTGTAGCCTGTTTAATTTCCTGTGAGGCTCTACGTTCTGCCTAACCCAAGTGGCAATCCATAGCTGTCTCCTTTGCCTTTTTGTATCAAAATATCTGTGAGCATGTGGCTTATTTTCAAGTACCTCCTGCATGTGATTCTTTGCCGAATATGGAGAATTTAGCTGTTTAGAATGTCCATGTGCTAATTCCATTTAATTCAATAGCTGACCTTTGTGTTTCCATAATGGAAAATTCTTTTTTTGGTTAATAAAATGCAATTTCAAAGTTATCCTCAGGGAATTCCTCGCCATGTGTTTTAATATTTTCCTCTGTGGCACTGAAAATTCTAGAATTCTCATATTTTCTTCAGTTATATTTAGGAAATACTGTATTGTTATCAAAATCCTTCAAGAATCATAATTTAAAAAAAAGACAAAACAAAGAAACAAACCAAATAAAACAAAAAATAAGCCTTGAAATATTGAAAAACAACTTCATTTTCGTAGAAAGATTTCACTAATAATCCAAACTGAATGAATTCTAGGGAATTTTGCTAAGAGTTTTAAAGGTTTAAATATTGTCTGGGATGCAGAAAAGTTTTTAAGCTGATTTTAGCATTTTACCAATTGACAAGGTCACTATACTTTCTCTTCTGCTGCTACAAATTTGTTTTTTGCACTCGATTGCTTTTCCTCCTCTTCTAAGTATCACCTATTTTTTCTCTAAGCTGATGAGCAGTATCAATTAGATTGAATTCTTGCAGAGTTTAAAACTTAATATGAAATCAGTGAAATTTATTTTGTTTTATTTAGATTTGCTGGGTATGAATAAAACATATTCTGTAGTTACTCCTTTGCTACCATATTTCTGTTCAAGAAATTTCATGCAAGCTGTTTTGGAGAGCTGAGATCCCATATAATGATTTTACTCACTTGTTGGTGTTTGTGTCACACATAGGACAAGAAAATTCTCTCTGAAAAGTAATGTCCTGCTCCCTGTGAGAAAAGCATACCTATGCACATGTACACAAATTCCTACAGAACTGTTAAACAGTTCCTTCAGAACACAATTCTGATGCATTACTTGCACATTTTTTGGGTTTCCAGTCAGCTTTCTATGCTCTTTTGCCTTTTAACACTTTATCACAATGAGCTTTTTTTTTTTATATTGGTGCTTACTTGGTACTGAAAATAAGGAAACTACAATTGCGTGTCTATTTTCTAGGCTTCAAATGTTTCCAGAGGCCAGGTAGTAATATACAGATGCCATGTATCATTCAAACTATACCAGCATTTGAGGTTCTGATTTTGTGATTGTCTTTACTTGGAAAGGTTATGTTCACCAAAAACTGAAAATCATGATGTTATGTTCGTCCAGAGCAGGTAAATGACACAAATAACTTAAATGTAGTCATTCCCTTCCACTGCTATGGCAAATATCCTTGACTCTGAGTTGACCAAATCTTCTGCGTGGGCCCAGCAATTAATCTCTGAATCTTCAAGCCGTCACCAAAGGCCAACAAATCCTGCAGCTCAAAGGAAGGCTGTCATATTCCAGAATAAGCAGTAATTAAAAAAAAAACCCAAACAAAACACAACAGCTTTTAAAAAAAAATTATTTTTCTGTCAACAAGATGGTTTCAAAATTTAAGAGGAATATATTTTTTAAAAAGGTGAAAAAATCTATTGATTCTGATAATGCTTTGACACATTCTTGTGTTTACTCACATACACTGGTGCAGAGGCTTTGAATTGCAATGAGCATTTGCAAAATCAATGTCAAGTTCAGCATTAACACTTCATTTTTTAATACTCTAAAAAATAGACCAGGTTGAGAAAAAGTAATGTGTCCTCCCAGTGTCCTCCAGGGTGGCTCAGGATCCTGTTTTCCACAAGTGAAAATTTACAAATTCCTGTCTCTGGAAAGGATTACCCAGGTTGGGGGAACACAGTTGAGGTACACAGGGAATCCAAGTGCTGTTGCCAGGGCCTTGCAAACTTTCTCTTTTTCTCACCACATGCTCTATCTTGCCAAATTAGATTAAAGCAACTTAAAGTCTTCTATAGCAAGGAGAAAATGATCAAAGGGGAAGCCTTTGGAATGTTTTGGGGAAATTTTCTCTATTTTTACTTCCCTTTGAATTCAAACAATAATCTACAACTCCAATTTAAAATTGCAATATTATATTTCACATTCTTCTTGATCTTCGGTGTACTACAATTCCCTACACTCTTGGCAATTCAATTCAGTCAGCTCTAGAAACAGTCCTGCATAGAGAGAGCCATAATCTGAGGTGAAAGACTTTTTTTAATCACTTTATTTTCCTGTTTTATTTATTTATCTGAAGTTGATGTGTGTGGTCAGCATGTGTGCTTGTGTATGAATACAAGAGACCCATTGTTTTTATCTTTTTTTTGGAAGTCCATAGTGTGAACGATATTATGATACTACCTCCACATTTTCAGTTATTCCACATGAGCGATATCATTTCAATATTTATAATTATTCACATTGTTCATTTTCAGTCACTTGCACGGAGTTGATGCAATGTGCTGTTTAGATAACCATTCAGTGTCACTCCCAGAAACAAAAAAATTTTGAGAGTTGCTGAAGCTATCATTCTGCCATCCTAAAGATACACACTGCCAAAAACCCTAAGTTCCCAAGTTACAAACCTCTGGAAATTTCATAATTGTCCTCTCTCACCAAAGTTTTTAGGTTTGTTGGTTGGTTCACTTAAACTGTTCAAAATTACAGTTATAATAAATACTGAATATTTGTAAGTCCCATCACTCAGTTATATATTTCATTTCTATATTTTCTTTCTTTTTTTTGCTTTGGAATTACTTGCATAGACCAAATTTATTCTGTATGTACAAACTCCAGAAATTATTGGTTATAGTTTGCCCAAACTCCAGTTTATCTTACAGGATGAAACATCTGTAATCAACATATGTCTCCAAAGAAGGTGTGGGGTTTTTTTCTCATATGTTCAGAGGTCACTGTATGTTCTTGACACCACCATTTATCATTGTGTGACTGAGCATTTGTTCAAATGGGCCTTTCTGATTTAACATCATTTAAGAGTAACGGTGACAAAAAGACTGGGTGTATCTAAACAATCAATTTCACTACAGCAAGACCACTACAGAGGCCACGAAAACCTGAACACAGTCAAGGATAAACTCAGATAAAGAGAATTTATCTGTTCCTGCCTACATGACTGTAGCTATTTCTTATCTATCCCACACAAGCAATGTTTCCTACATTGTAATTTATCACAGTTCCTCCATACAAAACCATGCACACATTATACTGCAAAACTATGAGAAACTGCAAAAAGAACAAACATGAAAATAATTATTTTCTGCTTTGATGGGAAAAAGCACATAATTCTGAAATAGTATCTTCAGTACCTCTTGGGAATACGCAAGGAATAAATCTGGACTCCTAAGAGCAGATCTTTTACTCAAACATTTCCTGAAACATTACTTATTGAGATTATACTTAATACAGCATCAGAGTCAGAGATAATTTTGAAGTTCTTAAAATTGAATATATCCTCTGCAGCTTTTTAGACAGTAGGCAAACTACTGAAAGTTCTCACAAAGGCATCCAAATCCTTTAATTGCCTACTTTCCAAATGCATTTGGCTTAACAAACTCTTTAGGATTTCTTAACACACCTTACAAAGATTAAGCACACTGTCTTTGCATATTAAATAATAAATTATTATTACTATCATGGCAAATTAGTGAACCAGACTGCCTGGATTTAAATCTCTATTAATTAGCATAGTATGATAAGTACGCAAAACACTGTAAATATTGAGCATTTTCTCAGCATTAGTCTAATACATTTTTAAGTGAATAAACTGTCTGGCCATCATGGGCATATAAACTCCTCAAATAATATGCTAATCTTTATTAATAAAGGAGTCAAGAAAATGTTTTTGACTTGGAAACATAAAATGTATTTGAGTCTTACTGTCTAGGTTTAAATTTATGTGCAAAGAAAAAAGTCTAGAAGAGAGACAGAAATAATATCAAGAATACAAAGAGATCTGTACCAAAAAGGCACAGAAGTTTATTGGTACTCAGTGAATTTCAGGAGAGCTGAAGACTTGCTTAGGCAATTTCAGAAATCCTACTTATGGGATCAAGAGGGAAAAATATAGCAATATCATAGTAGGCAATATATCTCTTAATATATTGCTGACAATTATACATTTATATTGATTTATACAAAATAGAATTCTATGAATATCCAATGAAATTAAAAAGGAACTGTTGAAGTATCTGCACATACACATGTGTCGGATCTATCTATCTGTCTATCTATCTGTCTGTCTATCTATCTATATCTATCAGTATCTATCTAGATTGATTTATATCAATACTTAATGGATCTATCTTGCACATTGCAGTCTGAACCCCAAATACGTATTTTTGCAATAAGGAGAAGGTATTATTTAGAACGGGTTTTAAGACTTTTTATGAAGAATAAGATTTTTCTCTGATTCAATGGCTCATACATGAATTCCTATGCAATATTTACTTTTATTCTCAGAGGCATAATTCAACCTTTACCTTAATAGATTTAGAACAGAATTTTAATTTAAAGACGATTTTTCTCAATTAATCACATGAGTTTTTATATTTCTCATTTGAAATGCAGTTTTTCCAGTAACTATACAGGAGACTTAGAATAAAGGTCTTTAAGGATAATAGTTTCGAATTGCTATCTCACCAATCAATATTTTACAGTAAAATTTTAAAAAGCAGTTAAAAAATAAAACAAAATGCAATAACATCAAACACACAAGAAAGATATACTATGTTGAGATTCATTGGTGCTGCAATAAATTCATATGAGACAATTGAAGGGGCAGGTTGACTGACTTTTTACAAATCGAATGAGCAAAACATTGAATAGTACAGCATGCAGATAGCAATGTCCATCTTTATTTGCCAAATCCTTTGAATTGTCAAATATCTTAATGTGATAACTTTTTCCAAAATAGTGAAACAGCTGGAAGATACCAAAATTGGGGATAGATTCACAGCAAACACTGAACAGTTGTCTGAAATGAATCTTAAAAGAATATCTCTATTCACCGTGTACTCAGTGTAGTTCTCAGCAGCTACCACTGAGCTTCTCAAAGATAGTATAAAGAATCCACTTGAATTCCACCAGATGGTAGTGATTTAAACATTCCTCTTCAAATATTTTGCATATCCTGTAGTGCTGCAGAAAATTGTCCCTGTTGCTTCACCACCGAGAACAAGTAGGCAGCATGCTAAGAAAGGTATATGACTTTCAAATCAACCTGAGTGTGATAAGGTTTTCAATGTTTCTTGTTACTGGAGCCTGCTGACATGTGTCAGAATCCTCAAGAAACTGCAAGTTAATTGCTACTTCCTCTTCAATATGGAAATGGGCCATTAGAGTCCATCCTTATTTGGAGCAGAGGAAAAAAACCTTATTGAAGAAAGATTTACTTCAGGCAGATATTGGGTAATTGGAATCTGAAAGAAGTGAATTAGACAAAAGTTTAGTTTAGAACTCCTGTCATACATTAATTTTGTTTATCAGCACAATTTCACTTCCTGAATGTATGCAAATTATGCTGTTTCTGAAGATTTATAATCTTAAGTGGGTACTCAAATCACAACACCTAGTAGGTCTACGATCAAGTTTTGTACCTAATGGAATTATGCATGGATAAAGATTTTCAGCATTATTGTATTTACTTTGGTGAAAAATATAAATTTACAAACATCAAAATATTTAGTCCATTGGAATATTCCACAGAATAACTCATGTCAAAAAATGTAAAAGTTGAGGATTTTTTTAAAATTAAATACTCAAATTAATATTTTACCTTTACAGTTTCTTTATCTTTCTAAGCCTTTATAACTGTTTATGTTTGAAATAAAATAATCATTTTGTAGCAAATATTTCACATCATCTCAAAGAATTCAGTTTTGATCTGTTTGCTGAGTAGGAGGATGAATTAAAATTCACCTTGCACTTGCTGAATTCCTCTCTTCTGAATTGCCAATGAACCAAGAAATCAGTTATTTGTTCAAGTCTATAATTGTGCTATGTATAATAATTTTCTGAAAATGTCTTCCAACCTAAAAAGATCTCCCTGCTGAGTTTGCTTAATTCTTAAAATGAAAGTACTTACCTTGAAAGACAAAGCTTTCTCCAAGCTGAAGAAAAAAAATCCTCAAGGTACGTCTTATATTATTCTGATAAACGTAAGATCAATGACTCTAAATTTTCACTCAGTCTGGATGCCCACCCAAATGTGCAGGCTGACTGGAAATTATAGACACCCTCTGCCTTTATTTGCACTGAAGGAAACAACTACATAAATTTAGTCCACACAATTCTTCTTTGCACATGTAGGTGGTGTTCCCATTGTTAGGATAGATTTATTCTGGTTCACTTAGTGAAGTACAGAATATATCTTTTTGTGATGGCTATGGCAAGTACATACAAAGGAGATTCACCTTAGTTTAGGACAGTCAATTAGTACAGGATTACTTTAATCATTCTTTTATATCCAGTTCAAATTTTGTTTTATATTTACTTAAATATGTGCATTCTATGCTGGTATTTTCAGTAGCTAGTTTTTCAGATGTAAGAGCACTCATAAGTCTGTGTAATATGACAGAGTTAGGGCAGGGTCCAAAACACTACTTCATTTTTAAAATGCATTATTACAGTCTTTCTTTCAGTTCTTTTAGTTTTATACATAACCTCTGAAAATATTTATAAAGTTTCACTGTGCTTTGAATATTAAGACATTAACTTGGATGACTTCATTACTCATGCAAAATAAACTTAATATAAAATATCAAGGCACAGCATATACACAGTTATATTACTTATTTTAACAACATAATATTGTAGAAACTTTCAAAAGAGATGCATTCTGTTGACTTGTAAAGGGAAGTCTTTGTGCTATGAGGATAAAATAAGAATACTAGAAAAACAGTGTTTTCATAACATATCAGTGAGCTAAAATGAATGATACTTAAATAGCAAGGTTTGGAACCTTATTCTATTTTTCCCTAAAAAGCAAAATCAGAGCCTCCTAGTTTTCCAGTTGGATAATGCCAGTGTTCCTAGCCCAAATGACTTTTGACATACTAGACTAGCAGTCTGTCATGTATACACCACTTTGTGCAGAACCTTTTACTATACTTCATGTCAGAAGTACTCACTTCAATCCGACTCAGGATCACATTTTTCAAATATAAAGATAGAAAATGGGGGACAGAAGGACACAGTTTTAAAGATAGATTATCTTTAGATAACTCAGAAAATGACAAGTATGTAACAGCAACTCGTAAGAAAGGAGTCTTAGCACTGATACCAGTTCAGATTAGTACAGCGAAAAACCAAAGGAAGATGTCAGATGGAAAATATAAGATGAAAGCTAATTTTAAGAAAATTTTGTGTAGCCAGTCAATAAATGGAGCACAAGAGTGTAACCAAATAATTCCCCATCCTCTATTTCTAGAAATACCTCACATCAAGCTACACTGACTTTTAGGCATTTTCTATACCTTCCTGGTAAAATAAAGTGACTTCAAAAATGCAAAATGAAATGCCAGACATTTGCTTGGACCCTTCCTCATGCTTTTTTTTCTTTTTATCTTCAGTTATTTAAGTTGCAGTGTTGGAGAAGAGTAGATAAATTGCGTGGTTTGCCCACTTCACCAAAGCTAAAAGACTTATAAAGACGATGTTTCAGAAGCCAGTTTTCTACTTTTGTTACCCTAGTTGGGAAGCTGCAGAACCTGGAGCAGCTTTGCAGTACAGATTTTGCATTAAACGCCTAACCTGTTTTTAACCTGGACTATTCCAGACGAAGTTAATTATCTCAGCTCTCCTCTTCCCACCTGTGGATCTTCCATGTGTCTGTGCATGTCCCACAAAATTATTCTTCTGTGCATGTCCCATGAAGTTATGCTTGAGCGTGCAGGAGCTATCTACTGGTAAGGTACTTTACCAGACTGCAGCTCTCCATTTAAGATGCTCTTCACATGAAGTTTGGTGGGGAAGGAGAGAATTGGGAAAGGGAGGAGAGAACAAACAAAATACAGCTTAATGTTAATTTGTCCCACCTGTAATTTTTTAATACTCTGCTCTGGCTTTTTGTTTTGTTTGGTTTATCTGCTTGGGTTTTGTCAAAGAATGTATCTAATTTAAATATCACTGCAAATACCACAACACAGCAGTAACTACAGTGCTGTGTTCTCTCAATGTGCATTGGGCAGCAGAGTTTTTAATTTCATACACCATTTGCAACTTGCTGCCGTCATTCTAAATAGCCTTATCACATCTCCTTATCACAAAGAAGATGACGGTAGCATTTTACCTAGTTTTAGGCTTTTTATTACCTAGTTTTAGGCTTTTTATTAGCATTTGGGTTGCAATCCAGTGACGCTGCTCGGAGTGCCCTCTGACAGAGGGGACACAGTTGCTGTTCCAAAGATGCCACAGCAGGGCTGCTTCTGGTGGACTCTGGCGCTGGTTCCTCAGAGGAGGAAATGCACCCCAACCCACTGGATGTTTAAGCCAGCGTCACCCAGGAGCGAAGTATAAGAGAGGGGTCCTTTGTATGGATTCCAGAAGGTTTATTCTCTGAAGGGTCCAGGGACAAAAGACCCCGAAAAAGGAAGGGTCCAGGGTTCTTATACAGAAGGGAAAAGGGGTGGAGAGAAAGGAAACAACCAATGAGATACAAACAGAGGGGAGGNAGGGTGGGCCACCGCAACATCTCCCCCATTTTTGTTCAAAAAGAATGGAATCAAACTAAAAAGATAACATTTAAAACAACATAAGGACATAGTAATTAAGCCGATAATTAAAATAATCCACAACAGTGTTTTAAAAATTGACCCTACCCACCCAGAGAGTCCCCAGCCAGTCCTCTCCTTCCTGCCGTAGCTGATGGATTTGTTGCTGGATCTTCTGAATAGTGGCATGGATGCTTTGGCTATGAAACGATAGGTTGAAGCAGCAAAGTCCTTCAAACTCTTTGCACCCACACCCATGGGCAAGAAGGAGGAAGTCTATGGCAGCACAGTTCTGCAGTGTCATGTGCCTGGTAGTGTCCTCGTCTGCGAGGAGTTCGCTTAAGGCTTTGGAGGTAAGGAGGGCATGCCTGCCAACCCAGCATTCTACATGTTTGATTTCCCCCAAAGCCTTAGCCTCTGCTATCCATGGGAGAAGTAACGATACTGTTACAATTTTTGTAGGAGGCCAGGAATTGATATCTGAATCACAGTTTTCTTCGAGTTCTCCAACTGATCTTTTTGTTCTAGTAGCAGAGTTGCTGTTTTTCCAATCTATAAGGTGTTTTTTGTCTGGGGTTAAAAGTGCCAATTGTCCCAGGGTGCAGGGTGCCCCTCATGGACAGGATGGGGTTACCGCCCAGGCCCGGTTACCACAAATGAAGAATACTCCAGACCCTGTTCTGGGTCTTTTTGTGGACATTGCTGGCATGGGAGTTGTATAATTACACCAAAAGGGTGATTGATAGGCCCGATCATGTGGGGTGACGTCCTTAACGTAAGGGAAGGTCATTTGGGATGTCTCTAGCCATTCAACGGTTTTTAATTTGTAATCAAAATTGACACAATAATCCGCTTTCGAGGACCCCAATAGGTCGAATTCTTGGCATTCCTCTGGCATAGGAGGGAACAGCTTTGTTCGCGAATCCCAAGAGCAGACGGGGTTGGGCTTTTTGCCTGTGAATTGGTATTCATTTGGTTGAAGGGGAATCCCGACCAGGTACATTGACATCAGATTTTCTGTGCCGCTCATAGACAAACACAGTCCAGTCTGGTTGAGGGTCTTTGCCAAAGTGGTCCATACATTTGCCTTTGGCTGGGGAATGATCCATTCGGCCGAAGGTGATGCGAATAAAATGATCAAGCAGGCTGTCAGGTGGATATTGGCCGTGCTTGTGGGTGGGTAGGTCATTTCTGAAATGAGAAAGTATAAGAGTGTAAATCATAGGAATCAAAATTGTTGGCTCCCTCTGAACTCCCCCTCTTATGTTAAAAGCAAGGTAATATGGGTAAATATAGGGGCATTTAGGAATAGGGTCAAGGGGAAGGGAAGTTGCGTGCTTTTAGGTGCTCTTGTACTACATTACCGTCTTTCCACCGTCGTCTCCAGGCTGCAGCAGTAATATCTGTCAGCTGTTCTTGCGAACTCCCTGATGTTGTTTGCAGAAAGGGCTTTATCCATTTCCCAGGGACTCACTTTAAGCCTGCTGGCATGGATACACATGTGTAGGGTTGACCCCAGGTGATCAAGTGGTATGGGCCCTGGATCTGTCGTGTCTCTGGGTCTTTGATCAGTACTGGAGGGTTCTCTTTTAATTTCATTCTCTTTGAACTAGTAAAATGTCTAAGAACCGGGGGATTGGGTGGCCCGGAGGATTGCCCCCTCTCTGTTGTTCCAAGATTCTTTTTAGCATCTGGTGTGTTCTTTCTATTATCCATTGGCCTGTTGGGGAGTGCGGGATGTCAGTGGTGTGAGTAACTCCCCATTGCTGGAGAAAGGTTTGGAGGGTTTTGGAAACATAGGTAGGTCCGTTGTCAGATTTAATTTCCCGCGGGATTCCTAGGGTGGCAAATGCTTGTATTAGGTGGTTTATGACATCTTTGGCCTTCTCCCCTGCATGGGCTGAAGCAAATACAGCACCAGAGAAGGTGTCTATGAATACGTGGACATATTTAAGTCGTCCGAATTGGGGAATGTGGATAACATCTGTTTGCCACACGTCACAACTGCCCAGGCCTCGGGGGTTAACACCCTTGCCCAATGACAGAAGCTGGAATTTCTGGTGGTTGGGGCATGTCGCCACAATCACTCTTGCTTGGTCCCTGGTCAGATGGAACATATGTACGAGAGCAGGGACATTTTGATGAAACATGGCGTGACTCAATTTGGCTTGCTGAAAGATGTCGGGCACTGTAGCAAGCTGAGCTGGCATGGCTAGGGTGTCTGCCCTTCAGTTTCCTTCCGCAATATACTCAGGTAAGTCAGTGTGTGATCTCACATGCATCACGTAGTTGGTTGCTCTTGATGGAAGACAAGATGAATTAATCTTGAGAGCAATCTGTAGATGCTGGGGTTGGCAACCTCCTTTAAAAGAGTGTGTTCTGCCCTTGAATTTACCCCTGCTACATAGGCCGAATCAGTTATTAAATTGAATGGTTCTTTGAACCACTCAAATGCCCTAACGACAGCCACCAATTCTGCAACTTGAAGTGATCCCTTGATTACTTCAACATCAGCCTCCCACTTCTGTGTCTGAGGATCCCTCCAAGTCATAAACGACTTGTGGGATGCTCCGGAGCTGTCCATAAAGATAGTTAGAGCATTGAGTGGCTTGTTGCTCTGAATTTGTTTGGGGATTAGTTTAAAAGTCGAATTGAAAAGCTTATGTTTCGGGTTATGGATCGAAATTTGACCTGAGTAGCTGTCAACGGCAAACTGGAGATGGATGCTATTTTGGAGCAAATGCTCCAGCGTTCCCATTGTTAGTGGCAAGTAAATGCATGAGAAGTCACACCCTGCAAGGGTGTGGAGGTGCGCCCTGGTTTTCATCATGAGTCTTGCCATGAGTTCCTGTGGCGTGTTGATACTTTTGGACAGCTGGTGCAAGAGGAATACCCATTCAGTGATTAACAGGAGATCTCTCTGCACCTCGTCCCATTGGAAAATCAGCCCATGGAGATGTGGCGCTTTTCCCAAAACAATAAATTTGAAAGGTAAATTCGGCTGGCACCTGTGAGCTTACCTAGGTGTTAAGGCTTGCTGTACCTTCTCAACTGATCTTCTGGCTTCAGCTGTCAAAGTCCAGGGAGAATTCAAATCATCGTTCCCTTTCAACAGATTAAATAAGTGAGCAAGGTCCTCAGTAGTAAATCCTAGCAGTGGTCTAACCCAGTTGATCAATCCACACAACTGGTGCAGTTCCTTAAGAGTCCTAGGGTTATCACTGATAGACACCTGCTGGGGAACAATGGTCTGCTCTGTTATTATTAGTGCCAAATACTTCCAAGGGCTTATCTTCTGAATTTTTTCAGTCTGCATTTGAAAGCCCTCAGCCTCCAAAGCTTTAATTGTTTTGTCTAAAGTCCAACCCAGGTATTCTAGGTTAGGAGCACATACCAGCACGTCATCCATGTAGTGTAAAATCATGGCCTTTGCTCTAAGCTTCTGAACTGGGGACAGAATGTGGGCCACATACCATTGGCAGATGGTTGGACTGTTCTTCATGCCTTGTGGCAACACCCGCCAATGGTAGCGCCTCATCGGAGCTTCTCGGTTGATGGATGGTACCAAGAAAGTAAACCGGGGCGCATCAGTCGGATGCAGGGGGATCAGGAAGAAGCAGCCTCTGATTTCAGTGACTGCCGCATTCCAGTGCTGAGGGAGCATAGAGGGTGATGGCATTTCGGGTTGCAGGGGTCCCATGTCCTCAATTAATTTGTTGTTTTTTCACAAATTGTGAAGGAGGCGCCACTTGTTCTTCCCCGGCTTCTTGATAACAAAGACCAGGGAATTCCAGGGGCTGTTAGAGGGCTTGATGTTCCCCTTCTTTAACTGCTCGTCCACGAGTGCGTTGAGCGCTTGTAATTTTTCCTTTGCTAGGGTCCACTGGTCCACCCAAACTGGAGAATCCGATTTCCACTTTAGTGCTTGGGTGGCATGTTCCACAGTAGCCCCAGTCAAAAATCCTGGGACTTTGATGGAATTTCCACCTGGGCTCCCCACTGGGACATGAGATCCCTGCCCCACAATGTAAATCTGGAGTTGACAATAAATGGGCATATTGATGCTATCTACACCTCCAGACCCTCTATCTGAATAACACTATTGCTCCTCTCAGCAGTTAATGATCCCCCTATACCTGTGACACCACCATCCACCGGCTACAGCTCCCATTGTGATGGCCATTCAGTGGAAGATATGACCATCACATCTGCACCCATGTCCCTCATTCCTGCCAGGCTGATGTCCGAGCCCTGGCAGTGGAGCCTGCAATTGAGCATCAGTTTGTCGCACCCTACCACCTCCGCCCAAAAGATGGCTAGTGTAGAGTAATCCTTTGGGAACTCCCTGGGCAGAATGATGGCCTGTGCAACAACTTGTCCTGAGGGTAGAAAAAATGGGGGGTTACGGCATCTGATATATATGGCAAAACCTCCATCAGGTTCAGTCCGGATGACGGTTGGGGTGATCTCTAGCTCCGGCGGTGTTCTCTGTGTGTCCCCTATAACAAATATGTCATACCCCTGTAATACGTCAAAAAGACTTACAGTAACCAATCGACGTTTTACTGAATCGAAGTTTTCCGCTTTGATATTCAATACTTCAATTCTCTTACTTGTCTTTAAAGCGGGTGTTTCATAAGGGTTGATGGCTCCTCTATTTTTGTCATGGCGCGGGGCCGTCTCATCGCGCTCTGTCCTTAGTTTCCCTGCTGGACTGCCGGTGGCATGGGCAATGTTGTTTGTCGCCACATTTCTAAAATTTCTATTATTGGGAGTGGGAGCTCTGCAATTTTTAGCACAATGTCCTTTTTTGCCGCACCTGTAGCACACAAAATCTGGCTTGATGTTTTTATTCAGGAGTGGAGTAATTGTTGCTTCCACTGCCCCTGCCATTCCCCCTCTTTTTCTTTGTTGTTCTGGCTCCACCATAGCTAGACTTGTGCAGGCCTTGACCATTTGATTTAGTGTTGGGGCAGGGTCGAAGGGGAGCGTAAGGATTATCCTTTTACAAACTTCATTTGAATTGGTTTTTGCCAATTGTCGTAACAACTCCTCCTTCATTTCCATGTTCTCAACTTCTTTCCCTATTACCTGCCGCAACCTGTCTACAAAATCAATAAATGTTTCGCTGGGAGCCTGCTTTATATTAGTATAGCTTACAATGGGGGCTGATTTGGGTGGCATTAGGAGCAGAGCTGTTTCTGCTGCACTTGTAATTGCTACTAGGACTGGCCTTGGTATCTGCTGAGCCTGGTCCTGAGGCTTGGCTATCAATCCTTCACCGGTCAGATGGTCTATCCTTACATTCTCTGGTTCTTGTGACAGAACTGGGAGGAGATCTCTGAGCTGCCTTTTCCATGCTGTCTCCCACAAAAGATATTCCAAAGGGGAGAGTAGGCATGCGAGAATGTTCTTAATAAGCTCTTAAAATATTGACTTTCTCTCCCGAGTTCTTTCTGGGCCTTGCAGAGCTCTTTAAGATTTTGATAATTAAAGGGTTCCCAATGTGGGTTAAGGCCCATCCTGCTGTATTGTACTGGAGCGGCAAAAGGATTTAACTCTGTATCTGGTTTCCAGCCAGCCATGATGTCAGATCCGGTTCCCGCAGTGTGGGAACCGGATGAGGGGGCGTGGGAACCGGATGTGGGCTCAGGATGGGAGGAGCCAGACACGGAAGGGGTGGAAAGTGGGGCAGGGTCCCAGAAAAGAAAGGGATTCCCGATGTCAGGGGAGGGACCCAACGGAAACAAGCCCAACAACGCAGGAGGGGTGGGACCCGAAGTGTGGGAAGGGCCTGCCGCAGGCACCTCCAGAAAGAACAGGAAAGGGTTATGGGGGGTAGGATAAAAGGGATTATGGGACGAAGGAAGCAAGATGGTGGACCACGCCATATGGCCTCCGCCATCTTGTGTGGAACTGCCATTTTGTTGACAATTATGGGGAGTGTTAACTGGGAAGGAGAGAGTGGGAAAATGGGTCTGGGGCAAGTTCAAAGCAGCATAGCCAGTGCTGCTCCGACAGGGGCGCTGAGAAGACCGAAGAGGGCCAGGGAGACGGTGGCAACCCTGCGCCTTTTGACATTCTGCGCCTCCTGATCTTCCCAGCGAAGGGGTAGTGGGATGAGGAATCGGGGGCAAGGAACAAGGGGAACGGGCAGCAACTTTGGAGTTGGGGCTGTTCTTTAATTTTTCCATCATTTTCCTCTCTTTCCTGATTGCATCCTGGATTAAAATAAGTAACGGAAGAAATTCGGTAGCAGAAGCGTCCCCACATTGCCTTAGCAGTGTTAATTTCTCTCCCACTGAATTCCAAAATGACAACGGTCTTAATTCCTCTGAGGACACCCGGGGAAAATAAGAAAAAATCCACTTAATGAATTTCTTTAACAACCCCTTAGAAAACCGAAAACCCCCCTCCCTCAGGGATCCCGCAACTTGGAAATAAGCCTCTCTTTGGGGCAGAGACAGTTTGCTTCCCATCTTTAAACTCTGCACCCAAAATTCACCCCCATCACGGCAAAGGAAAAACAAAACCAGAATAGTTAGAGACTAGTTTGTCTCACCCCTACTCTCAACCTTCGGGGATGTTGACTTACAGATCACCGGTTCGTCTCACCCCTACTCCCAGCCTTTCGGGATGTCGACTTACCTGAACACAAATCGCTCCCGAATCTCACCCCTACTCGGGGATGTCAAATTGAAGCCCTCAATTCCAGTCTCCGAAACAGAAAATCCGTGGATGGAGTCCCCTGGGTAGAGACTGATCTCTGGTACCGGGAGATTATTGGTCTCCCCTTGGAGCACCGATCCATAAAATGGGGCGTGCTACAACAAGGGGGAGTAGCTACCAAAAGACGAACACTTGCCGATGCTGCGGAATCGACAAAGATGTCAGCAGGGCTATTCTGCATAGAGGTCCCTGTTCGGGCGCCGCTTGATGCTGCTTGGAGTGCCCTCTGATAGAGGGGACACAGCGTCCTTCCTGCAGAAGTCGCTATTCTGAAGACGCCACAGCAGGGCTGCTTCTGGTGGACTCTGGTGCTGGTTCCTCAGAGGAGGAAATGCACCCCAACCCACTGGATGTATAAGCCAGCGTCACCCAGGAGCGAAGAATAAGAGAGGGGTCCTTTGTATGGGTTCCAGAAGGTTTATTCTCTGAAGGGTCCAGGGACAAAAGACCCTGAAAAGGGAAGGGTCCAGGGATCTTATACAGAAGGGAAAAGGGGTGGAGAGAAAGGAAACAACCAATGAGATACAAACAGAGGGGAGGAGCCATCCACCTGACAAGCAATGGGGGTAACAAAGAGGCAGGAGCCAGAACTGGGAACCAATGGAGCCTTGAACTGGGCAGAACTTTCCAGAAAGGGGAGGCGTCTTCAAACCTCTGTTCCACCCTCAGATCCATCCTTCGGATTCACCCTCCTCCAACCATTGGAGGGCTAAAGTCTCATGGGCATTTGATTGCCACAGCCCATTGATGGGCTGGGCCACCACAACAATCCAGATGTGGACATTTCAGAAGGTCATACAAATATTAGATACCAAAAGAAGCAGCGTTTAGCTCACATGCAGTGATGCCAGAAAATTGGACATTAGGCAAATTTCATTGTTTCCACCTCCGAGAACCATGTTCTCTGTCTATAAATGCATATTTATTATATATCTACTAACAAAAGCATGCATTTTTATTAACACTACGCTTATTCTAGCCAAGTGCCTTTCTAAAATAAGATATGTCATTTCAGACCATCTTAGAGCAATCAACTATTCAGGCATATTTGGATAGAGGTATGTGTTACAGAAATAAGTCATATAAAATAATAGATATTCATTATTTCTGTTCACCTCCAAAACGTATTAGGTAGTGCATACTTGCATATGAGCGCTCCTGTATGTGATAAATACATAGGAAAATAACTCTTCATATTTGTTTCATATACTAACCCCTACATTTCTGATCTGTAGTCATCCAGTGAATCTCTTTGGAGGATTTCATTCCCAAGACATAACAAGTTCAGAACTAGCTTTAGGAGAAATTGTGCAAGTGTGGTCTGTGAGGAAATGCAAGAAATACAAGAAGATTGTGAAAGTTACTTCAAGATATAACCTTAAGGGCCAGTAAAATAGGAAAGATGTATGAAACTTATGATGCTGACCTTGCATATATGGAGTGTAGAAAACAGGAAATGGTATTTTCTCTGATCCATTAATGAAAAAGGATATTTTCCAAGGCACTGGAAAGAGTACACTACAACCAGTCATAAAGAGAGCAGGGACAGACTATTTAAAATGAAGGGATTTTGCTTCTTATTTTCTTTCAATTTTTTTTTTATTTCTGTGTTAGACTTTCATTTACTTGAAGGAGAACATTGGCAGAAGTCTAAACTACCTAGAGAAAAGAAGCACAGATTTTGTAAGATCAAGTAAGATCTTCAGTTATTGTTAGTTATACTCGTGATTTTTGTTTTGTTTTAGCAGGAATAGTTAGAACTGGCATTGTAACTATGTTCCAGTAACCTTTACCAGCCACATGAGAATAGAGAAAATTGTAAAAGCATTAAAAATCAAATACTAAAGCTTCTGCAGCTCAAGTAGTAGTCTAAGATGAGTGACAGTGCATGAAATAGGACTGCCAAAATGTGAATCATCTGTCTGTTCTCTTAGAATAACAACATTGCGGGGTAGGTCTGTGGTAAGGTGGTGCAGTGTCAAGTGTTTTCCAGCAAACCCTTACAGTGACAACAGCTGATGACATTACTGTCTTTCTTGAAAAAAGACTACACCTTGAATTTATGCTTAAGAGAAAAATGAATACTCTGGAACAAATTCTAGTGTTCGTACTAAAATTGGCCATTTAAAAAAACCAAAATAATGTATCTTTTCTGAACCTCACAAACTCCTCCACCATGTTGAAGTCTATGAATAGTAACACTGCCCTTCAGTGTATTGACATTTTCCCCTCAATTTGATGATGTCCACAGACTTGCTTGGATCCAATCACCCAGGTCTTTAATAATACCCTCTGTGCTCCATTGAGTTGGCCATTTCATCATGGAAGGCTATCAGGTTGGTCCTGTCTTATTTGTCCTTGGCAAATCCGCACCAGCTGTTCCAAGTCACATCTTTGTTCCTCAAGTGTCTGGAAATGGCTCTAAGGAAGACTTTTCAATTTATCTTTCCAGGGATTAAGGAAGGCTGATCAGCCACTAGTTCCCCAAATTCTCCTGCCTGAACTGTGTAAAGATTGGTGCAACATTTGTATTTCCTAACCACCAGGAACTTCCCAGGTTCTGGTACCTTCTCACCAATTTTATCACTAAGTTCAGGAAATCAGATGGCAGACATTACCAGCAAAAAAATGATGCAAAACAAGCACCAAGCACCTCGGCTTTTCTTGTCCTTTCTCACTAAATTCACTTCTCCATTGAGCATTCACCTCAGATTTTCATCAACCTCTCATCTCATTGTCCTGGAGTGCATCAAGCACAGCATTGTCAACCAGCTCAAGGACATGATAGTCCCCTCTATTCCACAGTGGTGCAGCCTCACCTTGAGTCCTGTGTCCAGTTTTGGGTGTAATATAAGAAGGATATACAGTGTCCAAAAAATGGCCATGAAGGTGGTGAAAGGCCTAGAAGAGGAGCCATACGAGGAGTGGTTGAGGTCATTTGGCTTGTTCAGCCTAGAGAAGAGGAGTTTCAGGGGAGACCTCATCTCAGTCTACATCTTCCTTGTGAGGGGAAGCAAAGGGGCAGGCACTAATCTCTTCTATCTTGTGACCAGTGACAGGATCTGAGAGAATGGCATGAAGCTGTGTCGGGGCAGGGAGGGGTTAGGTTGGACATTAGAAGAAAGTTCTTCGCTCAGAGGGTGGGTGGACATTGGAACAGGCTCCCCAGGGAAGTAGTCACAACACTAGCCTGACAGAGTTCAAAGGAGCATTTGGATGACACTCTAAGGCACATGGTGTGATTCTTGGTGTGGTCCTGTGCAGAGCCAGGAGTCAGACTTAAATGATCCTTGTGGGTCCTTTCCAACTCAGGACATTCTATGATTTTATGATCTCTTTCACTATTTTCAACATCTGTGCTTTGACTTCCCTAAATCCATCTTTGCATATTGAATAGTATGCCAAATATTATGTCTGCACATTATTGCAATATCTACATGATTGCAAAGAAAAATTGCCTCTTATTTGGCAGCATCATTTGATCACACTAACAATCCTCAAACACTGAAAAATGCTGCATGCAAACAGAGAAATTGCCAGTTTTGTTCTATGTAGATCATCTAATGATATGAGCAATTACATTTTGTTTACACACCCAGGTGTTGACTTGCAGTGTGCTAGAATGTGTGGCTAGAACATGTTGTAATTTAAAAGCTTCAAAAGAATGGGAAAGCTGGAGTTTTCTAGAGTTTTGTGACAATACTTGTTTTAACAACCAATTTAGATTTCTTTCCAAATCACTAATCCAAATGCAATTAAAGCTCTTTTGATTTCTACTGCATACAGTATGTATCTTTAAAGTTACTGCATTGTTCTATGGCCCTTTGTTGAAAGAGAAATACATAACATGAAAAAACACGTTTTAGGAACATCAGGGAATACAAAGTAGTGTCAGACAGGTTGACATCGGCTAGATCAGCAACAGCAGCAACCACCTGGTAACACATTTGCTCGTTTCTCAGAAATGGAAGAAAAATATTTTGTAGGCCATATGTTGCATTAGTTCTGTCTGGGCAAATTCAGTAAGCTTTAATACTGGTAAAAAGGTGTTTCTCTGATGAAATAATAAGGTATGATCACAAAAGAGGTCTTGATGCAAGGAGCTGTGATATGGCTATTGACTGCAGAAAATATTACTACTTTTACCTGAGCTGTCCACCATCAAAAACATTCTCAAAGGATGTCTTCAGGGCTGCTGGCAGTGCTGGAAACAGAAGGACTTTGGTTGATGCAGCCAGTGTGAGTGTCTCACTTATTAACAGATGAATTGACAAAATGTCCCAAATGTTATCCATCTGCTACTCCTTTCCAACCTGTTCTAAAACAAAGAATATACATTTGGAATTAAAACTCACCTCTTCACTAGGGCTTTCCCTTAATGACAGAAAACAAGGCAAAACAACAAGTAACCCTAAAACTAAGACAAATAAAGGAACAAACAGAAAACGCTTTAAACATCAGTTTATTCAAACCCAGCCCAGAATATTGCTTCAAGTCAGAGTTTTTCAGCAATTCAGATTTCATCTGAACGATGACAGTAATTTGCTTCCCACACATGCAGCCTCTTTAATAACTATTTGTCTAGTAAGCAACTTCTTGTCTTGAAAATCCAAAGAACCTGTGCAAGAACTGTGAGTAAAGGGGAGGTCTTGTGAGATCATGATACCCACTCTGTGTATCCAGGAAGGACACATGCAACATTCCTAACAGACGTTTGCATCAGCTCTTCCCAGAGACACGAATGACAAACTTCTTAAGAAAATAGACGATATTTTTTATTATTTCCATCTTTTTTTCCTGTTACTCTTTCCTAGTTGAAACTAGTTTTTTGCAATGCACACCAAACTCTATTTGTCCAATCACCAATTGATGTGGAAAACATGAAACGAATTCTTTATGGAAGGGATTTTCCCCCCTCTTTTTTTTCAGTGTATTTAGAAACCAGACTGCTTCAGGTAAAAAGAAAATACCATTGGATTGTCTTCTATGATAATAAAATTTTGAAGAGTACAAAATATTGAGCTTTGTATCTGATACAAATTCTGCTTTTTCCTTTCTGAGAAAAAAATATTTGTTCTAGTCTCTGGATGCATGTATGTGAGGAAAAGGTTGTGTGTGTTGTACTTTGTAATTTCTTACATTTCTCTTTACTAATATGATATGTATTGGCCTTTTCATCTAGAAGAAGTCAATCTTGTATAAACTAATGAAAGTCTGTTAGCTTATTTTAATTTCTGCTCTGTTCCTGATTTCTGGGAACATGAGACTGCCACAACAGAGGAGATCCATAGTCAGATTTGTACCAATTGTTTTTCCTGTAAATAAATTTCCTTATTTTCCTGTTAAATAAGTGCACACCCCAATCCAGGTTATCAAAATCAGTATTAAGCCTTAATTGGCGTGTCTACTAAACAGTTTCTTATGTAATGTGTGTACACCAAATAAGTAAATTATTATGGTTTTTTTTTGTGGTGACAGAATTGTTGAGCCAGAGGAAAAGACAAACTACGAAACTGGCATGAGATTCAGCACCTCAATCTTTTGTGTGCTTTCTTGTCTCAGGAAAACCTATCAAACCACAGCTTGAAGTAATGTTTTTGTAAGGCTATGTAGATTCCTTCAATGAAAGTACAGCAAGATGTAGCTGCTAGAGGAACTGACTTTTCTCTACACAGCTAACACTTCTATAGTTTGAAGTTTTTGGAAGCCTTTTAAATCTGATAACAAACCAAAATTTGTTGAGTAAGGCAGATTGTGAGCACTTCTTATGTTAAGATGAATTGCTTGTAACTGTCATTTGTGGGAAAACAAGTCAGATGAGAAAGCACACATCAGGGTTTCAGATACAGAGGAAGTCCAATACATAGCCTAAAAAGAGACTAGTACAGTCTGTGGTGATCAAGAAAAGTAAACTAGAAGTAAAAACTGTTTCACAGATCACAGGAACACATGACCATTTTTAAAATTTTAAAAAAGAACATTGGTTCTTAACAACTTAAAAATAGGATCCACTCTCATGATGAGGCACACTTATCCTGACATCTGGTGCTGTCCTTGGAGGAGACTCAAAGCAAGGGCTCTATAAGGTCACACACTCACCTTACAGATCCAGTACCTGGACCTGCAGTGCATCATTTCACTAATAATAACGACAGTGCTGGCAGGGCTTGTTTCATTGTGTAGTACAGCATTTTCTGCCACCACTTATTTTTGTCTTTGCTTTGATGTCGCTCTGTCACTCACAGTTTACAGAAGAACATTGAGTTGCCATTGCTACTTGACATAGTGTTGAGAGAATAAGAGGAAGCAAGATTAACAGGCTACAAATTTAAAAACTAAATCCAGATGGCTATTAAAATAGGTGGCATTTAGCTGGAGTCATTATGGCATTTAATGGTTATTCTGATGCTTTCTAATACATATTTCAGTTAGGCAAAATTAATTCCACTAAATTACAGTTCTTGTCTTAATAAATGACCTCTAACATTGGTGCTTTATAAAGTACAGTCCAGGTAATTATTTGAAAACTACAATTTCTCTAATCAATATAGATAAAGAAGTTAGCAGAAATAGTGTCCAAAAATGACTGGAAAAGAAATAAACCATGCTAGTACCTTAGACACTTCAAAAAAAAAAGTATACTTTAGTGCTGAGCTATCTGTCCACAGAAAAAGCAGCACCTAGAAATATATGCCAATATTGCTCCTTGGAAATAGATAAACTCCTATTCCTTCTACAAATCCAGACAACATGTGATTTGCACTTTATGTGCAAGAAACGTTGGCATCAAAACTGTGGATTTATTTCTGTGGCTTTCTCTCTTCTACTGTTTCCAGGCTTTTTTTCTTCTTTCTAAGCTTCTGTATTTTCTGAGGGGGGACAAAAAAGCAGTAAATTTTAAAAAGTGCAGATTCTTCTTCAGTGGCAGGGTAGTCCTGAGCAACCAATCAGAACTTCAGCTAAGTCACAACAAACATTGATTGATAGATATCTTGCAGAACTACTTAAGAGTTATTTCCATCATAAAAGAGAGAAGCATTTAAGAAAATTACAAAATCTTGCAGATTGCATTGGATTTCTTAATTTGTGGTATATTACTTAAATTATTAAAATTATTTTATCCTCACTCTCTTATTCAGCAAAGAATTAAAGCAAAATGCCCCCACTACTCTTTTACTTCTAATAATTGTTTCTCTTACAACAAAGATTAAAAAAATATTGCAGAATAATGGTTCAATTAGAAAAAACTAACCAGTGTTTCAGATAACATGCAGCTAAGATGTTTTCATGGGGAAGTATTTTCCTGATACAAAACCAAATTCAAACAGAAGCAGTATTTTGCTATAGGAAAAATCAAATCACAGAACCACACAATGACAGGTTGGCAGGGACCACAGTGGGTCATCTGATACAACCTCCCTGCTCAAGCAGGGTCATCTGAGAACACATGGCACAGGACTGAATCCAGACAGGTCTTGAATACCCCCAGTGAGGGAAACTCCACAACCTCTATGGGCAACCTGTTCCAGTAAACAGCCATCTGCACAGTTCTTCCTCACGTTTAAGAGAAACTTCCTGTGCATCAGTTTCTGCCCATTGCCTCTTGCCCTATTGCCTGGCACAACTGAGAAGAGCCTGGTCTATCCTCTTGGCCCCTCCCTTCAGATACTCATAGACATTGACGAGGTCCTCTCTCAGTTGTTTCTTTGAGGGTGAACAGGTCCAGCTCCCTCAGCCTTTCCTTGTAAGTGAGATGCTCCAGTCCCTTAATCAGCTTCACAGCCCTGTGCTGGACTCACTCAAGGAGCTCCACATCTCTCTTGTACTAAGGAGTCCAGAACTGGGCACAGCACTCCAGGTGAGGCCTCACTCGGGCTGAGTAGAGAGTCAGGATCACCTCCCTTGACCTGCTGGCAATGCACTTCCTAATGCCCCCCAGGACTGACCATCTTGGTCACCAGTGCACTGCTGGCTCACGGAGAGCTTGTTGTCCACCAGGACCCTGAGCTCCTCCTCCACAGAGCTGCTTCCCAGCAGGTCTGCTCCAGCCTGTTCTGGTGCCTGGAGTTACTCTTCCCCAGGCGGAGGACCCTGCATTTGCCTTTGTTGAATTTCAGACAGTTCTCTGCCCATCTCTCCAGCCTGTCAAGGTCCCTCTGAAGGGGAGCACAGCCCGCTGGGGTATCGGCCACTCTTCCCAGCTTTGTGCCGTCAGCGAACTCGCTGAGGAGGCATTTGTGCCTTTGTTCAAGTTATTAATGAACAAGTTAAACAATACCGAACCTTGGGGGACAGTTCTTGTGACAGACCTCCAGCCCGTCTGTCACTGAGCATGACTCTCTGGGATGTGGCATTCAGCCAGTTCTCAATCCACCTCACTGCCCACTCTTCTATCCCAGACTTGCTGAGTTCGCCTATGAGGATGTTGTGAGAGACAATGCCAAAAGCCTTGCTGAAGTTGAGGTAGACAATATCCTCTGATCTCCTCTCATCCATCCAGGTACTTATTTCATTATGGAAGGCAATCAGGTTGTTCAAACATGACTTGTCTTTACTGAATCCATGCTGACTACTGCTGATCACCTTCTTGTCTTCCCTGTGGGTAGACCTGGACTCCAGAATGAGGCACGTGCTCCATTACTTTTCCAGGGATTGAGGTGAGGCTGAGTGGGCAGTAACTCCCTGGGTCCTCCTTCTTGCCCTTTTGGAAGACCAGGGTGTCTAGCAATATTTGCTGTATTCCAGTCCTTGGGCACCTCTCCTGATCGCCACAACCTTTCAAACATAATTGCGAGTGGTTTGGCTAGGATGTCCAACAGCCATCTCAGCACTTATGGATGCATCCCTCAGGGCCCATGGACTTGTTGATGTCAAGTTTGCTTAGGTGTTCTCTGACTTGATCCTCCTTGACCAAGGGAAAGTCTACCTTCCACTATTCTTTTACCCTGGTCTCTGGGTCAGAGATCTCTGGGGGCTGTTCTTATCAGCGAAGACTGATGGAGAGAAGGCATTCAGTAACTCTGCCTTCTTACATCCTGTTACCAGGGGCCCCTCTCCATTTGCTAATAGCCCCACATTATCCTTTGTTTTCCTTTTATTTGTTCTTTATTCATCCAAAGAGGTTTCTTGCCCCCTTGGCCTATTTGTTTCTCATTGGGATGCATCATTCTTGAGCCCAGAGGAAGTGATGCCTGAATATCAACTACCAGTCTTGGAGCCCTCTTCTCTGCAGGGGCTGTTGCTCTGGGATTCTTACAAGAAGATCCCTAAAGAGGCTAAAATTAGCTCTCCTGAAGTTGATGGCTGCAGTCTTGCTCACTGTCCTGATACCTCTTCATTCAATACTGAAGTGCACAATCTCATGGTTGCTACAGCCAGGAATGCCCTCAACCTTCACATCACCAGCAAGACCTTACTTCTTTGTTAGCACAAGGTTGAGCAGCACACCATTCCTTTTGGGATCCTTCACTACCTGTGACATGAAATGAAATTTCTACCTGGCAAAATTATCTGGTGAATCAATCGATAAGCAATAATTCCATGGAGTCTTTCACTGGGTGAAAGCAAAACATGCTGGACAAATGTGAGGGTTTGAAAGCAAACCAGTGAGAGATTCCAAGTCAGAAATACAATTTAATAGGAGAAAGTAAAATAAATGCAATAGTACAAAAAAAGCAAACCACTGACAGAGTCAGAATACAACCTGGCACCCTGTCAGTCAGGGTAGTAGCTGTGCAGTCCAATTAGGCACTGGTCCTGCAGGAAGGCCTGGTAGTCCAGTCCCGGTAGTGGAGTAGAGTAGCTGAGTCCAATTCCAAAGAGTGGAGTGGAGTAGCTAGCTGAATCCAATTCCGAGGAGTGGAGTCCAGTCGAGTCGAGAGTCCCGTCAAGAGTGGAGTCCTGAGAGCAGAGTCCCGTCGAGTCGAGGGTTCCTTCTCTGATCCAANACGAAATTTATCCAGCTTTTGTGGATGGTAATAGAATATATATAATTAACCCAGGACAACAAATTAATCAAATAAAAGAAAAGAATATTGCTCAGACAATCCTTTTGCTAGTGAAAGATGATTCTTGATTATTCCTTGGAGCCTTAGCCTTAGTGGAGAGCAGAGGATTTCTGTTCAGGAATGGTTTTTAGGAAACAGAAACTCTGGTCTTGAACAAACTCAAGTTGATGATGCTCCTCTAAATACGAAGTATGCATCTGGGCACCATCAACTCCTAAAAGAGTAAATGCTGCTTGATTTTTTGGTACCAGCATTGCATAGTGTGCAGCCTGCTGTCTAACCTTAAGACAGGAAGTCATACTTTGTGTGCATCATCTCCTGGAATGCAAAAGGCACAGTATCTCCTCATTTGTTTATTGGAATTACAAAGAAACACACTGCAAAGAGCAGGCTACAAGCAAGCCAAATTACAGAGCACTGTTTAAGCACAATACCTCATATTATGTGACACTAGCTGATCTAGACGTGAGTGAACTGAACTTCCTGATCTGGGAAATCTACTACCTCAGGTTTTTCTGCCAAGATATTTTCGCAATCACCCAAATTTTTACATTGACTATGGAAGTCTAACAACAGCTCTGTAATGCCAGTGAACTAACGAAACATGTTTTAGATTTAGTGATGCCAAATCTGGATGCTCTTATGCAGTCACTGTGGCTCAAACTCTCTCAATGCAGCAGAAAAGATCAGAGAAACTTAGCTGAGTCGGAAATGCATGAAGGATATTCACACACTTAAATCTAATAACCGCATACTGTAAGAAACTGCAATATTGTCAGAAAACTTCATGAAAATGAAGTTCGACATGAGATAGGTTTCTTTTGTAATAGGCTCATACAATCCATATATATCTATGAATAGTGCACAGAAAAATTTCTGCATGTTCTATCTGCCTGTCACATTACTCTGTAAAAGCTCTTCAGTGACATTCAAAGATGTAATTACTGCATTGCTGTCAAGGTCAGTGAAACCTGAGGTAATGGTTACGTAAGTGGCAATGATTTAATATAATGTGGCCTACAGGGTTATGAAGAATGGTCATTCAGGGATGTTTCTGAGATCTCACATATGTTAGAGATTTTATTTATTTATCTCCCCTCAGCTAATTTTTTTCTGACTAATGCTGCTGTGTTCTCATGGTGGTAACTATGCTTTTGAGGGTGCTTAATAACGGTCTTATTGTGTGTCTGCTCTTACTGTGTTCCACTACCTTTGATTCGTCCTGCTCTTTGCTCCCTGACAGAGGAAAAGAAATAGAGGAGAGAGGAGTGTTTTTCCTTTAAGTAGCTAGTATATGCTGCACTCTAATAATGGAGTCAGAAGGCTGCTTAAAATGACCCATCACTTCCTTCATCTCCCAAACAGTAAGAACCTACATGGCGGCAAAAACAAACAGTGAACAGAATCAGTGATGCTAACAGTGAAAATAAGACAAAAGCATGGGGCTTGCACAGTTTCAATTTTCTTGAGAAGCCAAAAACAAAGTAGACATTTGCTTTGCAGCCTCTTGACTTGAGGAAACCAGAACACAATGAGGAGATGGCTGCCTCTTTCCATGTCTAAAAAATCTTAAGCTTCAGAGAAGTAAAAATAGCTGAATGCCAAACATGTTTCAAAGGAAAACAAAGGTTTCATTCTTTGGGAGCATCTACCAAAACAAACAAAATGAGTAATCAAAACAAGACATGCACACTTAGTTTTTCCACTTTCTCTCTGAAACTAACTGAGGACCAAAAGTATAGCAGAAGTATTTGCAACCTTAGTGTGTTAGTGATGCTTTTTACTAGATTACTGAGACTGACAAAATAAAAGCTGAGGTGCTCGAAAGAATATTTTTGGGTTTGGCCCAGTATATTCCTTACAATACAAAGGGGAATTGAGTCAATAGTATGCTTAAGAGTCTTACATTTTAAATATTGCTCTATTATTAAAAAAAGAAAAACTGGCATAAAATTGAATTTTTAATTCAATTGGGCAAAACCACACATGATCTACCTGAGGCATATACTGAGCAATAGCAAAACATAAAAGACAAAAAAAATTATTAAAAAAAAAATAAATTGATGGTGTGGCAAAGGCCCCTTTCCAGGATAAATTACTTACACAGATGATTCTAAAGGAGCTAGAGTAAATGTAAATCTTTGGTTTCATTTAATTGTGTCTTTCATGCTCAGTCCTTACCTAAACTTCATTTACACTGTCAGCTGGATACAAAGATGATTGTATGGATTTGGTCCAGTGAAATTAGCAATATCAAAGCTTGTTCCATTCTGCTTCACACAAAGGTGAGGTCCAGTAACACTTTGTGTTTGCTGGTATTATAGGTTTATCCATTTTTACTCAGCTTTACTTTTAGTGCCTGAAATGTTGGTTCAGTGCACGAAGACCAGGGTGAAAATGAGATATTGCTATGATTGCCTGTCTCAGGTCTGTGCCCTGAGTCTCATGCTATCATTAAGCTATTATACTGCTGGTGCTGAGTGGGGAAAGCAGAAATAACTCACACTGATTTTTGTTGAATGGCATTTCAGAAACATAAAAAAAAAATCTGACAGATTTGGCTACACTCCAGAGCTTCCTCTCAGGATACAGTTTTTGCACTCTGTTGAATATCTTTAGGCAGATAAAGTAAGGAGTAGTAGCATATAGCACCTGACATACAAAGCTTTGTTGAATGATTTAACCTCCTTAACATTGACACTCAAGAATAGAATGTAAAGTGTTGCTGGTATAATTTTAGCAGGTAAAATTATAGCCAGTGTTTTACTTTCAGTAGAGAGAAAAAGGAAACTGGCTGTGATGTCTAATGCAGACGTTGATTGAAACAAGAGTTAGGAAAGATAATACTTTTTCCTAACTTTGTGTTAGTGACATAGGCAATGACTTCACAGAATCACTGCAGCAAGTTGCAAATGATGTATGAAATGAGAAACCTGGCCCATGGCACAGAGGAAAATATATAGTTAGCATTGTGCAGTGGCTGTGGCACTGTGTGTTGTTTGCTACAGCATTAAACTTGGTAAGACTGATCAACAGAATTTTAAGAACACAGAATTTAACACAGAATTTTAAGAAACAAAATAAAGTATGTAAATAAGTGTTTCAATTTCCTAGTTTCACTCTGCTTTCTCATGAAGCAATTGTCATTCTGAGGTGGTTCATGTTACATCACCTTCTAATATTCTACCTGTCTATACTAAAGTGAAATCTATTTGGATAGTACTGGTTTTCTCTTAAACTAAGTAACAGCAATATTCCATTCCTTTTAGGAATAAGGAGCATATGTTACATTAAAAATATATTGGAAATTGCAAGATATCTATTAAGGTTATCTAAATGTCTTGAAGCTGTAGAGAGGGGAAGGGAAATACTAAAGTTTCAAAATTCAGTGAGTTTGAAGATGACACCAAATCGGGTAAGAGTATTGACCTGCTGGACAGTAGGAAGGCTCTGCAGAGGGATCTGGACAGGCTGGATTCATGGGCCAAGGCCAGTGATGGGAGGTTCAACAAGACAAAGTACCAGGTCCTGCCCTTGGGTCACAACAACGCCAGGCAGGGCCACAGGCTGGGGCAGAGTGGCTGGAAAGCTGCCCACAGGAAAAGGACCTGGGGGTGCTGGTGACAGCAGCTGCACATGAGCCAGCGTGTGCCCAGGTGGCTAAGAAGGCCACTGGCACCCTGACCTGGATCAGCAATAGTGTGGCCAGCAGGACCAGGGCAGGGATTGTCCCCCTGTACTCAGCACTGGTGAGGCTGCACCTCGAGTCCTGTGTTCAGTTCTGGGCCCATCACCCCAAGGAGGACATTGAGGTCCTGGAGCATGTCCAGAGAAGGGCAACGGAGCTGATGAAGAGTCTGGAGCACAAGTCCTATGAGGAGCAGCTGAAGGAGCTGGAGTTTTTTTCAACTGGAGAAACAGAGGCTGAGTGTGGATCTTATCACTCTCTACAGCTCCCTGAAACGAGGTTGTAGCCGGGTGGCGATTGAACCCTTCTCCCAAGTAAAAAGTGAGAGGAAGAGAGAAAGTGGTAAAAGATGTTTCTTCATGGAAAGTGAAGCCAAGCATTGGAACAGGTTGGTGAGGACAGGGGTGGAGTCATCATCCCTGGAGGTATTTAAAAGATACATAGACACTATGCTTAGGGACATATGTTTAGTGGTGAACTTGGCAGTGTCAATCTTAACTATCTTTTCCAAACTAAATGATTCTATGATTCTATGATAGAAACACAAGCATGTACTAGGTAAAGTTGGGGTTTTATTTCCTCTTTAAATCTCTTCATTATGAAGTGTTTAAAATATTTCATGAAATCATTACTGTGTTGTACAAAATCTGATGTACATAATAATGGACACTAAAGGGTACCCCACAACTGCACTATGGCAGAGCATTGTCTAAACTGTGTATGCTGGGTAGAAAGCTCTAAAAAGTCCCATGGCTAGCTGTCAAAGTGTCCTGTAAAGCAAGAGATGAAGAAGACAACTAAGGCTATCAATGAAGATGAATCAAGCCCTGCAAAGCAATTGGATCTTATTAAAAAATAAAATTCATCCAAGTAGTAGTTTATGGACTTCTTTTGATGTGCATTCAGTCCACATTTGTATGTTTCTTCAGCCAAAAACCTTTCTTAAATAGAAGGGTAGAAATTTCATATGTGGTTTCATTATGTGAGGTATGTCTTTCAAGAAATTGAAATACTCTGCTTTTTAGATGAAATATCATAGAGCTGGTAGTTGAAGGACTTTTTACACGAAAACTCAGAGAAATGAAGACAAGTCTACTAAAAGTGCAAAGGCTAAGATAAAGAAAGCACATTAAACCTCTCTTTTGATACTTTCACTCATCCTTGAACAAGAATTAAATTACAGATCTCTAAAATTCCCTTACTTCTAAATGAGCGTATTTGCACAGGATCTAATATATTTTAATTGTCCATATTTATCCTCAAAATTTTACTTGATTTTTCTGAGCGTTCCTAGGTAGAGAGGGTTTGAAGACAGTTATTTATATACCATAGCATGTAGCCATTGAGAAATACAGATTTGCATAACTTTTAAATTATCACCACTGGTTTTGATCAGCACAAGGGTTTCTTTACATCCTTGAATGTCTACATACTCCTCCTAAGGATCTAAGTGAAAATTTTGTTATTTTAGAAACAAACACAGAGAGAAAAAGGAACATAAAATGAGTGCGAATGGACAAGTATTTATAGGTGGACTCTTTTTCTCCAGACCACCTGCGAACATATTTTAATGAGACCTTCCTTGAAATATAACTACAGAGCTCCAACATCTTCCATTTCCCGTACCCAGATATACCTTCCACTCTTCTGCAATTCTAATTTTCTCTTTTCCATAATATTCCCACTACAAACAACTTACCAAATGCAGCCAATTTTTACCTATTTAAAATTTACCTGAAGATACGTCATCTTAAATTTATTACTTTTTAAGTTTGAAAAGATTAACTGAAAATTAAAAGCCTATCCTTACAGGTACTTAATCAATTTAATTGTAATTGAAACCTAAAAATCATTGTGAATAATGATAGACACAATGAAAAAATGCCATTTTTACAAAACGTCCATCAAAGTAAATTTAAGTCTATAATTAATTATAGCATATTACTAGTATTGTTGTTGTTATTATATTTGATAATAATTGTAATTTTATTAGGATTTTTGATATATCCAGTAGTTAATGTCTACTTTATTACCTTTTCACATCAGTTCTATACTGAAAATCAAGACTGCTCATGTCACTCCCATTTCCAAACACTATCAGAAAACTCCTATCAGAACACCTGATCCATGATCTAAAAAAATCTTTTAAAGAAAAAGTAGCACATATTATCAGAGAAATTTGTTTAGCACCGAATCTTACATGATGGTCACTACGCTGTCCTTTATTTGGGTTAAAAGTGCTTTTTATAATAATTATTAATTATTTTCTGAAGGTGCATCTGTTGACAGAATATACTATGATGAATAAAACATCTCTTTTCTATATTTGGCTTTTCCCCTTACTTAAAAACACACTTTGTGAGGGACTAAAACATGATGCAAAAAATGTTTCCTCAAGTCAATGACTTTTTTTCCCTTGTAGAAATACAGACACTGCACTTTATAAATAAGGCCTTAGCAGCTCACCACCATTTGTTTCCCAGTATTTCTGTGGCAGAAATCTTTCTGAGTGGCTTATTTATTGATTTATTTGTTTCTTGTATTGTAATATTCTCTCCCTTTGAAGATTAATGCTGTAAACCATAAATATTTAACAACAAAAAAACTCCTGAAAAGTATTTATCTAATGCTGTCATGTTCCACCTCCTTCCTTTGCCTCAAGTACTGTGGAACCTATAGTTCACTGAAGAAATAAATCTTATCAGAGTTTGGTAGCATTATTATTTTGATATCAAACTTCATTCTGGAAGTCTCAGGCCTTCGTTCCATTAGTAAAAATAAGCATTGATTTCTTAAAATATGTTTGAAACAATGAAATTTCTTTTAAGCAAAAGTTTTTGTTTTCAGATAATTTTTAAGTATCTTATAAATGATTCTACGTGATTCCTACGTAAAAGTACATTCTTATATGTTTATGAAGATCCTTTCATAGTACTACTACTACTAGTAGTAGTACTACTACTACTTGTACTACTACTACTATTACTAAACAATGATAATGGGCCTGTTGCCCATTAGTTACTCATGTCCTGAATTACTCTTAGAGAACTTCCAAAAGCTTTTCTTTTTTCTTTTAATTTTAGAAAACTTCTTGGAAGCATTATACAATTAAAAAAAGTCTTTAAGCCTGAAGTTCCTCTTTTCACCTTTTAGGCCAAATAAAGTCCATTCTTACACAATTCTGCAGATAGATATTGTTTCTTATAATCAGTTTTAAGCATCTTAGGAGTTTTCAAAGAAAAGGTATAGAAAACCAAATTTTCTCTACTAAACCACGGACTGCCAGCATTCCAGTGGACCACCTAGCATTTGTATCTAGCAAAGCATTACGATAACAGCTCTAAATGAATGAAATTATATTATATTAAGAAAGTTAATTTTACACATGATAAGTTTCTAACATAAAAATTGGGTTTAGGATTCTCTGAGATTTCTGTAGCTTACCACAGGGCTTTGACGAAAGCATGGGTTATGGTAGAGGAATGTTGCAAATAATACATACAGAGCAATAGAAACAAAACCATTTATGAAATACCATATGTCCAATGTAAATAGGCATGGCATTTTTAACATAGTCTGTAGAAAAATCACAAGAATCGGGAAAGCTTGTTTTATTGTCAAGAATTAAAGAGCTGAATCTCTGCAGCTTAAACAGGAGAATAAAAAATTGATTTCTCTGTAGTTTGTATGTACGTAAGTGAAAATTTTGGATGTCAATTGTCAAATCCTGCAGTCTCAAAGCCATCAAAGACAATTTAGTTGAGAAATAACAGACCCATTTTAACAAGCAAGGCTAATCAGACACTGAAACGACTTCTATAAGAATATTGTGGATTCCCCATACAACAGGTTTTAAAATAAATATTAGATGCTTTTCCTAAAGGTGTGTTTTTGCAGTGCAAAAGGCACTGCAGTGGTTTGAGGACACACTGGGGGAGAGAAATTGTGTACCTTCTGTTACAAAATAGGTAAGAACAAATTATGAAAATGACCTTTTTCTGAAGTTCACATTTATGGATTGATAAATTGGTTGTGCATAAGCAATACGACTCAGTAACAGTCCTTCTATTTTAAAGAAGTGTCATCTTTAACTTTGTAAGTCTTTTCAAGTCTGGATCTGAAATTTGTTTTTGCAATCATATTTTAATATATCGTGGACATGTTAAACTGTAAACTAATAATGGAATTTTCAGGCAGGCATGCAGAAAAACTGAAGGGAGTTTCTTTTACTACCATTTATGCTAACATTTAAGTTCTCAAAACACTATTTAAAAAAGCGATTTTTTATGTTGGAATTTTCCAGCTTTTTACTTTTCATCACCTCTTCCTTCCATCTACTTTGCTTAATTTGAGGACAAATTTCTACCTTCGGTACATATGCTAACAATTGTACACCTATGTAAACCAAATTCTGATATTTATGTTTGTGCCTTCATCCTTTAAAACAAAAAACTTCCCATACATTGCTATGTCTTGGAACTGTTCAGACCTAGCAGCTAGGATTGATGAACTCTGCAAGCATAGACCAATTTTCAATTGCCTAGATCATTCCTCACCTGCTGATTTTGCCTTAAGTATGGCACAACCATCTTCACTGAAGATCAAGTGCAGCTTCAAGGTAATTCTATCTGTACCAGGATTTTCCTGAACTAGATTAGATGTGTTATTAAGTCCTGATCTGTGGCAGAAGCGGACACCTCTGTCCCTTTCCTCATATCTGCTCGTACTTTATTTTTTAACTCCACTACTTGTTGTTTGTAAACAAGACAAATTCTTGTTGGCTGGCTGGGAGATTTTGAGTTTGAATTCATCGAAGGCAGTTTTTGAACTTGGATGTCAATCTTGGTGACTCTTACCTATAAAGGCTTGTTTTACAATACCTGGTAGTCTACAGTCAACAGAACAATGTGTCGCAAACCTCTTCAAGTTCCAGTTTTTCAGACTTCAGAGTTGTCTTCTTTCAAACTAAGTCAAAAATAAGTACATACATCCCTCATTTAATTGGCTCATAACACCTCCAGGAAATCAGAACACCTCCAGGAAGTTGATCATAATGAGCTGGTTCTAGCACTACTGGGTTAAAACCCCTGATACACATCACAGTAGTCCTCTATTCTCACATAGCCTTTTTCTAGGCTGTTTAAATCCCTCTTCCTTCAATGCTAGGAAGTCATTGGTAACTGTGAAGTCCAGTTATTAAATTCTGAGGCACAGTGTGATATCTCATTAGTCAGTGATGGGACCGTTTTAAACTCAGCAAGCAACTTAGATGCCTGTTAAACCTTGAAACTACCACTTTTCATCATCTTCCCCAAATATAGATTTCAAGGAACCATAAAGGGTATCCTGACGTTTGCACACTATAATTATTTACAATGCATTTTTTAAAATATTTGCCTGATTTGTCTCTTTAAAGGTAATTATACTTATTTCAGAAGATTTGTGTCTAAAATAAGATCCATGTACTTTAAATATCTGTTCATTTTAATCTATCAAATAACATTTGAACAAGAACTTCATTGAGAATCATCCCAATTTTCAACACAACAACAATTCAGGCAGGATGATAGAAATAAGAAATAACCAAAAGATAATCAGTAGAAAAGAAAAGCTTAGTTTATATTTTCAGTGACCTCAGATGATTTTATGGAAACTATGTAAGAGTAAACTACAGGGGGCAGCAAATATTAACCAGATATCATATGGAAGCCAACACACAGAATTAAGACTCCCTTAGAAGTCCTCTTAGTACACTTTGGTGCATTGTCTCTTATAGATTTTGGAAAATATTTTTCAAGACTTGTAACTAAATAACTGATTATATTTAGAAACTATTCAAATTACTTTAATATGGTTTCAGTGTGCCTTTAGGCAATTAAACAGCACTGGTCAGTATACTGTTTTCAAAACACTTTTCTCTCTGAAAATCTGGGCACTTTCACTTAATTCATTCCATTATTCTGTGAAGAACTAATTTTTTTTTTCCTTTTTTAATACTTCTGCATCCACAGAATTTTAAATAACCTTTTATGTTTTGCCAGAGTGCACTTTTACATAGTGAAACAGGGAGTCAAGTCCAGACTCTCTCTTACCTTCACAAAATACTTCGTCTTCTTTAAATGTTCTTTTCCACAGAGACTTGTTTACCTGACATGGATTATAAACTTAGTATGAGCTTCCCGGTTCAACAAATATAAGACTGAAAATCAGACTATGATGACTATTGCAAGAAGAATTTGAACTTGATAAACGTAGCAAGAGACAGCTATTTTGATATATTTTGGCTCTACCTTTGTTCACTCAATGATCCTTATAAATACCGAAACACAACAAGACAAATTGCTGTTTGGACAGCGGGGGGTGTGTGTTGTTTTGTTTGGTTTGGGTTTTGTGACAACTCCTGTGTTCAGAAAATCCCTTATTCAAAACAAAAAAAAAATAGCAAAATGTAGTGGTTAAGTTTCTTAATATTGTAATATTGTGCTTATGGACATCTGCTTCATGGTTACAGGCATGCTTTCCTATCTTTTTTTAAAATAGAACAGATTTTTCAAATGCTGGAGTGTCCTACATATTTATGTTGTGTATGCCATAGCATTAAGAATTTTATTATTTTTTGTATAGTCCTATTAGTCTATTGTTGATAAATTTTAAGAAGCTTTGATTTATATTTTATTTAGTCTAATGTTTTGAATTAGTAAGTGCACCCATCAATCTATACTTTTGTGTCTTCTGTTCCCCTCATGGAATTATTTTTGCAAGCATTTAAAGAAAGCAATGATAATCACTGCTTATAGACATGCTACAATTCAGAGAGACCTAAAAATATCCCAAAACATAGATCTTATCTTGCATTCCTCATAAACACAAGCAGTCACATTACAAACACTTTTGCAGATTGAAAATATTGCAAACCACATCTGCATGTAACTCATCAATTAACTACATAGTCATCAACGTACATGCAAGTCAATACACATATTTCCAGAGTTGTTCAGAGATTTTTAAAAAATGAGAGTCATCTTGTAAGGATAAGGATTTATCATGGAATTCTGATGAGACCGTATACCACATATACATATCCACATACATATGATAGATGCAAACGTATATAAAGAAAAAACCCAGAGTACACACATTCATACACACAAAATTATGGAACTGGTTAGGATGTTCCTAACACTTGACTTTCTCTTGAGCACTACAGGAATTGCCTCTACATAGCAGTCTAGTAGTAACGGAGTGGTAGTGAAGTAGAGTTTCAGAGATTATCTGTCTTTGGGCAAAGACACTGTCAAATGGCAACAGGGAAGAATAAGAAAATATTCTCTTTGTTGGCTTGAGCTCATCAAGGTTTCATGTCAAGGAAGAAATTTCCTCCTACTAGGATGAAAAACTGTTCCACTTTGGAAAAACAGAGCCAAGTGATACTTGAAGACATGTGACAAACGGGAATATGCTTTGACTGAGGAAGTCCAATATTTCTGTATTTTTAGAAACTCGCAGTTCTCTACCTCACTATTTTCATTCTGTTTTCAGGTTTAAATTTGCGCATCGTGCCTTGGGCAAGTGTCATGAGTTTACAGAACACATAATGACAAATCAGGCATGACATTTAAGCTTAGAAATTAACTTTATTGATATCTGCACAGGTGGAAGTAGCACTATATCCAAAACATAAAGTCCCCGCAGATCATGAGCAAAATTTCTTTTAATGGTATGCCAAGGTTTTTTTCTCAGAAAGTATCACAAGAAGTTAGAAATCACAGGACACTTTTAAAGTGTATCTTGCTAATACAGTTTTATTTTTCTTGTAATGGTTTGATGAGGGGAGGGTTTGTTTGCTTGGGTTTGGGTTTTCAAATATTTTTTTGTCTGAGTTAGTGTTTACTCAACTAGTGTATTGAAGAAGGAGCTTTCTGGGTCACTTCCTCACCATTCCGTAAGGCAGTAAGTCATACTATTCACAAGAAACACATACAGCAGTGCTCCCAAGTATTATTTTCATGTATCTTTATTTATTTAAGATTATTTTAATACTACAAATATAAAAGTTTCGTTAAAAACATTAATTGACTTCAGGCTTTGGAAATTTGAAGAGGTGTTTATGAACAAGAAGATACATTTTACTTTTTAAAATGTTTTCTTAATGCTCCTAAAGCTCTAAAACTTTTTTACCATTCTTGAACCTGAACTTTTCAATATAATAACATGGCATACATATAGGAAAGATTTATCCCACTACATATATCAGTATATACAGCTAGCAGAACTTAACGTAATAAAGAAATCCCCAATAGACTAATTCTTCTTACCAAAACAGAAAGTGCTTTAACTTTCATTCCAATTTAAAAATGACTGGACTTTTTTTCCTTGAAAATAAGAAAAGTTTCACTAGCTTGAAATAAACAGCTAACATTTAATTATAAATAAAAATAGTTGGGGGGGTTTTCATGATATGGCTAGGTTTGGAGCAGTTTAAACCCAGCAATACACCATGGAAAGCTACAAGGAAAAATCAGTCATAGCTTTCATTGACAATCAGAATTGTGAGATATTGTGACCCAGTCAGGATATGGGAGACTTGAGAAAAGTGTCAGGAAGTGTCCATTTGCTTTACTGTACAAAAATTGTAGAAAAGAAAACATTTTGAACCCATAGTCACTTCAATTCATGGAGAACAGGTGGTGGACCATTCTGGTTTCAAGACCCTAAATTCTTAATGCTCCTTCTGACTGTGGTTGCATTTACAGGAAAACATAAACTCTGAGAGAGCGAAGAGGCTTGCTATGACTTTCAAGAGCAGAAAGACCAACTTACACCTACAAAACATACTGTAGAAGAACCTTATTTTATGACTACTGATAATTGCAATTTGAAACACTTAAAACTGTCAAATTAAAATAAAAAACCAAAAACAAACAAGCAAGCAAATAAACCAAACCAAACCCAAAACCAAATAAAATCGAGTGCAATATACAGATCACTTATTTAACAAAAAAGCAGATAATGTAGCTCCAGATATGTGTGACAAAAAGTCATGACTAAAAAGTAAACAAAAAGTTGATATACTGTGAATTCTGATTCAAGCTTGCCTTTATTATCACAAATTTCCAAATATTTGTGTAAGAGAAAAAGTGAGAAAATCCCCCTACCTTTTCCTGTGTATCTTACGCAGCCCCAACTTTGGCAAATGGGTGGATTTAGATTTAAACTTATTTTCCTAGCATGACTAAACTGACTTTTAATTCCCACTTATGGTTTGTATTTTGCTTTTTGCATATTCCTTACATACATTTGCATCACCTCTTCATTAATTCTGTTCTCTCTTTAACCATTGTAAAAATTGCTTACTTTTATTATTGATATGTTCATAAATTTTATTGCTGTCTCATTTTGGATGTTCTTTTTTCTTGATGAGCTCTTCAAATGCAGGCATTCTCTTACAGTGCCTGTCTGGTTACTTCTGTTTGAAATGAGCTCTTGTCAAGGTGCAGAACCTTGTTGCTATCAAGTGTTCTGATTGTGCTGTTGTGAATTCATTGCTGTTGGTAGGATGAAGCTGACACATGCAGGATTCACACTTGATTTTACTTTGTAGGAATGTCTTTTAACTGTCAAAATTATAGAAGAACTGGAAGTCATCTCTCCGTTGTTAACACTACTTATCCCTAACAAGCTTAACAAAACAAAATTTGCAATATACTTCCTATCCATTATCACAGGACCATAAACACTCTCTGAATTCCTTTAGAGAATAGTTTTTCTGATTCTTCTTTCCTGAGCTGCCCAAGAAGGTAGATTCTGTCCTCTGTTTTCACACCAACCTGCCTCTTTTTTTTCTAATTCCATTCTGCCAATCTGCTGGTGTCACAGAAATCTGGATGTCCTTAAACTGATTGTTCTGGTCTTTGCTTGTTACTATTTAATCCTGCTTGAAAGATAATTCTTGATACTGATGACCCAGTTAGCAGTTGCTGCTGTTTTCCACCAAAATGTTATTATATCAACAACTGTATGTGAATATGAAGAAATTTCCCTAAATAACACCAACGTTGACAGTGGTCCAGTGGTTACAAAAAAAAAAAAAAAAGGCACAACGTTAATGAATTGGTTACTACAAACAAACTAGCATCTCCCACTCCCATAATTACATTTGTGACTGGAAATCATAGTGTTCGAAATACCTCCTCAGCATGGCTGCAGTCTCTGATTAAGTCCATTACACAGATCTTCATTCCTTGAACAAACAGAGTAAATGACAACAACAGAAAGTTGTCATCCTTCAGAATTATCAACAATAGATGTATGCACATATTTACACCTGTATTTCTCAAGACGCTTCCTGGCAGCAGAAGGACAGAAATACAAAAAAATTCTGGCTTCTCTTCAGGACTGTGTATGCTTATGATTTGAGATATCTTCCGTCTTTTCTCTGATGATCACTGATTCAGGAATATGTCGTTTACTCCAGTCCTTCCTTCATCCCCGTTTTCTTTGATTACACAGACAGAGCCCAGATATTTCCAACTTTCGCCTCCAAATTCAACTCTATGCAGACATTCATGTGAAATTTTTCTATCATAAAATTATGGTTTGACAATTACAAGCATCCAAATTGTTTCCCTTGCCTATAATTAAGGACAAAAGCTAGTTACCTACTGAGGCATATAATTTTGAGATGACCGTGTCTTAATTACACCTTTGGAAATAACAGAATTGCACAAAATAAAATTTCTTGTTCAAAAAGAGCTGAACAGAAAATACCCTGTGTCACTTGCACTAATTTCAACAGTGAACAAAGAATTAATGGCAGAGTTTAGACTTTGTCAGAGTAACTTTTACTGTCAGTTGTTCTTCTGGCCTTCATGTCTCTTTTTGCCTACCAGGAGGCATCAATGCTTTCTGCAGGCACAAGGCATCACTGAAGAAAAGTTGTCCAGACACCACAGTCCTCATAGCACACCACACTTTTATGCTTCTACACAAGTTGTGCAGGACCTGACAAACAAAAAGCTTACCCTTTTCTGATTTACCCAGAGCAGACTTTAAAAGTGCTTATGTATTGTACTTGTTGAATGATTGCGATAAATGGCAAAAGAGCTGTACATCTACAAAGGCCATTTGAGACAGGGAGATAATTTAGCAACTGAGCAGTATTGGTCAAGGTAAGAGGATAGCTCTTCATTTAGCAGTTCTTTAGGATATGAAATACTTCTTTGCACATTTTCCTGTGTTGTAAGGAAGGGCAGACTTTGAAGGAGTGCTATCTGTTGCTAGAAGGCCACTATTAGCAGCAGCAGGTTTCTTTACAGAGTAAGTCCTTATTATAACAGTAAGTAGGTAGTGTAAGCAAATGCACCCCCAACCCCACTACATGAAATATCCTCCTTTTCTGTACTTACCTGCAAACTGATTGCTTATAGATAGCGTGTTTTTTAAGGTAGGAACAGGAGTTGGTAGTTCAGAGCATTCTGACTTTGGAGTTCTTCAGACTAGGTTGCAGAGGCATCTATTTGTTTCATAGTTCTTTAATGATACTGGTGGATGTTGAATTGAAATGTATAGCCCACAGGTAAATTTGATTCTTGCACTTAAAAAAACCTGTTCATAAAGTGGCAAAAAGAGATACAAAGAAAACATGGTCAAAATCTGATTTTTTTTTCTCCTAGCATTCAGCAGTCTGTAGTGATCAAATAGGAACTTTGACTCTGTTGCTGGACTTTCTTCAGGAAACATTTTTATCACAGAATTGTAGAATGGTTGAGGCAGGGCTGTACCTCTAGAGGTGACTTTGAACACCCTTCCCCACTCAAGCAGGGTCATCTACTTCTGAAGTGAGTCATGTAGGTTATAATCTCTCAGAGAAAACCTCTGGGTCAAAGGAGAATTTGCACTAAAATTTCTTAGGATGCCCTAAGTTTCTAAGAAGAACTGAAAACAAGTTCTATTTCTTGGAAGCTTTGACATAACATGAAAATGGCCGACCTTTGCTGGTGTAGTTCAGGGAGATTCATCAACAAACTCCATTATTGTTTCTTTCTGTGCTTATAATTTCCTTATAGTAGAAATATGCTAAATAATAGGAAAATGCAAGATGCCATGAAATGCCATGTTTTAGACTTGTCAGTCTTAGTACTACTTTGGACAGCTACACGCAGCTTTAACTCTAACAGTAATTTTTGCACAGCTAAGATTTTGCTCAATGGTAATCACAGCTTTAAAAGAATTAACTGGAATTTGATTGCACTTTGTACCATATCATTACATCATGAGAGAAAATGCAGCTAATGGATGTCTACTGATCACCTCAGCAGGCAGGAAAAATGGAACTATGTAAAGAGAACTGACTGGAGAAATTCCTGATATGTGTTTCATTTGTGAAGCATTTTGCACTAGTATCTCTAAATAATCATAAATATTACTATTAGTTCTCAGCCAGACAGCCTAAAAGGCAGACTAAATCACAGATTACTCTGGAATATGGATTTCTTATCACCTGATAAATTGTATAGCTGTGAGGACTGGAGGCTTTCCTTTAATTAAGGGTGCCTCCTACATCCTTTCCCCACCCACAACACCTCATCTCTAATATAGTCTGGAACACAAAAGCAAAAATAACTTCCATTCCAGATTCTGAAAACACAGGAGATTTTGGGCTGTGGTCTTCAAAGAGGTTTGTTTGAAAACATAGTTATAATCTTCCCTCTAATGAAAATCTTCAAATGTTTTTCATAGCTAACAATTTTGCCTGCTTTAGAGATAGTTAAGGTATCTAAGAAAGTAAAGGTAAATCAGTACTATTTAGATATTTTAGCTCACTCCAGGTCAAGTGCTTCTTAAAGGTCTGGTCAGTCTACACATAGGCCCGTACATAGTTCCAAAACTTTTAGAGTAAGAACATCTAAAAAGCTTTGAGATCAGACTGATGATATTTAGTACTGAAAATACTTTTGATTGCTTCCTTATGCAGCATCATATGCTGCTTTCTTTTGTAATCATATAATGGCACATTTCAACAAAAGGGCAATGTTGCTTATGAATTTTATAAATGAAATGCTTATGAATTTTTTTGTATAAATGAGCAGACAGGAATTCATTGTACGGCTTAGTGGGCATGGTGGTATTCTGTCAAAGGTTGGACTTGATGATCTTGGTGGTCTTTTCCAAACTTAGTGACTCTATGATTCAATGAATTTCATTATGGTTAAGTCATAAATAAGCAATTTAACGCTTAAGTTCGTAAACTGGATGACTATATCATAAAGTGTAAAAAGTATTACCACATTTTATGTGTGTAGTATGATACAACAAAACACATAGGATAATTTACTGTGGTCACAAAGCAATTTTCATAAAGAATTAGTCTAAGAGCTCTGTTTTTCCAAATGTTTTAGTGAAGTATGAAAACAAAGAGTCCTGCACCACCTTGTTGGTTGGAGATTAGGAGTTTCTAAACATATTCTAATGAGCTGTCTACAGCACAAATGGATTTACCTGTGTTAATCATGCTTGGATCTTTGAAACAGAGACAAAATTTGCATTATTCATTTTTTTCTTGAACATAGTAATTACAAATAACTTTTATGTCTATCCGGAAAAATGTTTTCAGAAACACAGTTTTGAACAGCATTGTGTTAAGATGGTAGTTGCACCCATTTTTTTCTGATATTAACCTCCGGAAAAGAACAGCTATTTATTGTTGGCCATTTGCTGTAATTTTTTTTCCCAATCAATAAGCAGCACTCAGTGTACCAAGTTATTTTTGCAAGTGAGTTTCCTCCATTTAAACAGATACCATATATTAACTTAGAATGATAAACTAGTGAATGCTTCATGCCTATGTGCTCTGTCAATAGCAAATAATGAAATCTTTAACCAGGACAACTGACAAAGCTCCAAATTCTTGAGAAGATACTGCAGTTTTATTACTACCCCTGAACATTCACTGCAAAGGGAGATTAAAAATAGATTTGCAAATGCAAAACCTGTTCCCTATTTAAAGGTTTTCCCCTTCAAAAACTTAACCTTTTTCTTCTCCTTTAAATGCACAGGGAATTTTCTGAATGTAGTCCCAGTTATGTTGACTAGCCAGACCCCATGAATTTCTCAGAACACTCAGATTTCCACTGTGGTTTTGTAGGGAGAGTTGAATCACAGTGCTGTATCATAACTAGAAGAAAGCAATTTATATAGAGGAAAGGGGAGTGGATACTATGTAAGTAATGAGGAGATGGAAATTGCTAAGGTTTTAGCAGTTAGCTCTGGGAATATCATCTTCTAGTATTTCTTTAGATGTTTTTCACTTGCTGACAGTATTTTGGCTATCTTTGGAATAAATTCAATTCTTATACTCATAAAAATATATTTTCATAGGCCTTTTCAAAAGTTTCAGCAGACTAATTCAGCCTTTAGAGGGAAATATAACTGCACTTTTTATGTATCTGTTTCTGCAATTGCTTACCCAAGTACATCACTTTAAATAGAAGACTCACCTCATTTAGTATAGTATGAATGTAAGAGTATGGTCACAATTAAGCTGTGCATAGGCACTAGTATCAGTCTTTGTCTATATAACCTCTATGGTACATATTGTATGGATTAACAGTACCACATATAATACCAAAAATGCAGGGATAGGTACAAAAGTGCATGATCAGCTACATATTTAAACCATGTATTTCCATTGTCTATGCACAAGTGAGTAAAAGAATTTTCTATTTTGACTCCTTTGAACTTTCTTCACTTCTGTTTTCTTCAGTTTTGAATACTAGCGTGAAATGGTATACTAAGTACACAGGTTGCACTGTACAGCCTTTCAAAACCTCATTGGGGAAGTACATTCTGATACCCACGACACAAGACTTTTTTTCTTGTGCCTCAGTTACTGAAGGACCAGAAACAGCTTTATGTCCTATTGCTTTTTATGCATAGAACTACAATTAACATCACTGCTGACAGTGCTGGGTAACTTTCCATGTCTGTAGGGATGGACAAGCTCAAAATAACACAGTGTGAAAGAAAGTAAATGCCCAGCTCTGGGAAGCCCTTTCTCCACATTAGTGGAATCTTTCCATCTTTCAGATAACTTTGAAAGCAAATTTCTTCAGATTCTTCTTCTTCAGGTTGGGAGAATATTAAATAGTGAAAAGCACAGATTATTAACATAGGCCAATCCGACTCATTAAGTAAAGTAAGCACAAAATGTTTAAGACAAACCAAACACAGGATTGAAACAGAAATGTAGGCCATTCTCATGATAGACAACTCTGTTTTGTGAAACAAGTCTCATAAATGTTTAGCAGAGTCATACACAAGCTTCCTTTAATAAGTTTAACAAGGGTAAGTGATGGATTCTGTACCTGGGATGGGGAAACCTTGGTTGCATGCATAGACTGGGGAAGGAGAGACCAGAGAGCAGCACTGCAAGAAAGGACTGGGGCATCCTGGTCGATGGCAAGCTGAATAAGAGTCAGCAGTGCCCTGGCAGCCAGGAGGGCCAACTGTGTCCTGGGGGGCATCAGGCACAGCATCGCCAGCCGGGCAAGGGCGGAGATTGTCCCACTCTGCTCTGCACTGGGGCAGCCTCACCTCGAGTGCTGGGGACAGTTTTGGCTGCCACAATGTAAGAAAGATATTAAACTATTAGAGAGCATCCAAAGGAAGGCAATAGGGATGGTGAAGGGTCTGGAAGGGATGCCTTGTGAAGAGCAGTTGAGGTCACTTGGCCTGTTCAGCCTGGAGGAAACTGTGGGGAAACCTCATTGAGGTCTTCAATAGCCTCGTGAAGGGAAGTGGAGCGTCAATGATCTCTTCACTCTTGTGACCAGTGACAGGACTTGAGGAAATGGCCTGAAGATGGGTTAGGGGACATTTAGATCAGATAACAGGAAAACATTTTTCACCCACAGGGTGGCTGGGCACTGGAACAGGCTCCCCAGGGAAGTGGTCACAGCACCAGCCTGACAGAGTTCAAGCATTTGGTCAATGCTCTCAGGCACATGGTGTGACTCTTGGGGTGTCCTGTGCAGGGCCAGGAGCGATCCTGATGGGTTCCCTTCAACTCAGCATATTCTGTGATACTGTAATTCTATGACTTACTTGGTGGCTTACTGCATCATATGATTCTAGTAAATGAAAACACTCTTTGAAACTTCCTTTTATGTTCATAATTCTTCCTTTTGCTTTTTTCTTCTCTAAAAGGAAATGATCGGTTATAAACATATCCCAGTTGTTGCAGTTTGTTACATACATGGGCTTCACATTACCCAGGCCTACCAGAGTAGAAGGAGGAGGAGGCATGTCACATCACCTTATGAGCTTCTCAGTATCTACAACTGCCTGAAAGGAGTTTGTAGCCAGGTGAGGGTTGGTCTCTTCTCCCAGGAAACTGGCAACACGACAAGACAACACAGTCTTAAGCAGTTCCAGGGGAAGTTTGGGTTGTACGTTAGGAAGTTCTTCACACAAAGGGTGATTGGCATTGGAATGGGCTGCCCAGGGAGGTGGTGAATTCACCACCCCTGGAGGTGTTTAAGAAAAGACTGGATGTGGCACTTGGTGCCATGGTCTAGTTGACAAGGTGGTGTAGGTCATGGGTTGGATTTGATGATTTCAAAGGTCTTTTCCAACCTAGTTGATCCTGTGATTCTGTTTCCTTCTGCAGAAGGCACATCTGTTTTTTTTTAGTTTAGTAACAGAAGAATAAAGAGGCCAAAATATTTGTTAGGATTTGATGAACAGCATCCCGGTAGCACTGAAAAAAAGGAAGAACTGCAGTGGTGTTTACACACGTTGGTAACTGATATGGGGTTGATCAGTAGAACCTCTGATGTTTTAAAGCATTGGACTGGTAGAAATATCTGCAAACATTTTTTCCTTTCTTTTTTTTTCTTCAGGAATGTTTTCCTAAACACAGTCTTGCTGTTCTTTCTGTCTGTTGCTTGAGGAATTATCAAGTAAACTAGTTATCCTTCCTGGACAAAAACCATTCAAGTTGCAGCTTTATTTTTATTTGAACTAAAATATCCATTTTCTTTCACTGATTTCTTCTTAGTGAAAAAAATATACAAAAAATAATTTTCATAAATCTAGCACTTTGTTGTGTCCAGAAAACAAGTACAAGCCCACCCTCTCTTTTTTTAAAAAACCCTACTATGTGGCATAGAAAATGTCCCAACTGAAAGTACTTCATCACATCCCAAGTTTGTCCTGCTCTTTTCTATAAGCACCTTTAGAAAAGAGGCTCCGTGTTTCTGTGTGCGTGTGTCTGCATAATGAAAGAATTCATGTGATGGACTGAGATAATGAGTTCTCTCTTGGTAGCAAACTTTATTGTTTCAGATCATATTGATAATATTCGGTATATTGTTGAATGTGATGAAAGCGTAATTACAGGAAGACACCTCCATCATCACTGCATTTTGCCACCTCAGGAGTCAGCACGCAAAGAAAAAAGATTACAGTATTCTTTCAAGCTACACCTTTTAAATAGTCTCTGTTCAAGTGAGTCCACAAAACCAGCTGCTGCTCACTATGGAGTTTGCAGCGGCGAACTGTTATAAATGCCCTGAGATTTGGATTATTATTTGTAGGGAATTAGGCAAAGCCTGGGATCTCTACCTCCTTAATTATGTGAAAAGATGGTACAGTCATATCAGTGTCATTTGAATTAATATCCTTCTGATCCCAAGATCTTGAAAGCACAGGTAATGCCTTCTACTACCACTCCTGAAGGTTCCCAATATGACATATTTGTGACCTATTTGTTAGTCAGAACTAGATGAAGACAGTGATTTACCCTTTTCTTTCCTTTGATGTTCCATATCCTCAAAATCTTTAAGGAAAACAGCTTCCAAATTTTAGCTTAAGTCACCTCCTTCTGAGATCAGTTTCACACCTTGCAGAACCAAAATGAATTAGATCTAGGCAGGGAGAAGTGGAGCAATGCATAGCCAACCAAGCATTTAGGTACTAAATGCTGTATCAAGAAGAAATATTCAGTGCGATACTCTGTGTTCAGAACTGCTCCCTGCCTCAGTGCCTCCAGCTTCTGAAGGAAGAGTGTACATACTAGATGCAATAAAACAATGTATAACTGTTGTACAGTATTTTGCTACAGCCTCCTTTTCAATGTGTTGAGCAATAATGTGCTGACTTGTTTAGAATATCAAAAAATACAGATTAGGTAATATTATGTACTTCCCCTTTTCCCCATTACATATATAAGCACAAGTGTACCTCTGGAATGAAAAGTGGAAGGATTTGGAGTTAGAAAAGACTCATGACAGAGGTACTTAAGGCAGAGAGAATAAGGTAGATCTGGAAAAGAGGAAATGAATGAAAGAGGAAATAAATGGAAAGGTAATCCAGGGTCTTGGAATGGAACAGAGAAGCTGGAATTTGAGAAAGGATACATTTAAGGACAAGAAAGTATAGCCACTTGACAGAGAGAAAGGAGGCATTAGAAGATAAAAGACGTAGATGATTCTGAAAAGACACTGTAGGTGACTGGTTCTAAGACAATGTAAAGCTTCATCGGAAGCAAACAAACATGTATGTTGCAAAACCAGATTTCACAGAACCAAATGCGAGGTGGGAAATAAAAGGAAGTCTGAAGAAGTCTTCTACTTTTTGTTTTTTTAGGCATGACTGCAACCTCAATATGCAGAACTTACCTGAGATTAAAAATATGAAACATATTGCTATCATTCCATAAACACTGGAGTTGAAATTTATTGCCGCTATTGTGCCCTATGTGCCTTCTCAGAGAAGGAACCAAATGAGAAAACACCAGCAAAATCTTAGCTTGTGAGTTTGATTACCACCAGTTCACATTCATGTCTATCAAAAAAAATAATAATCATATGGAGGTCACTGAACTATATTTGCATAAAAAAGGTGTCTGCTGAAGTTCATAATGAATGGGTTGTCATTTTTATAACAGAACTTTGAGAAGTTTTTTTTCTGTCATTGAAAAAACTCCCCTGTGACTAACATGTGATTTCCCTCACAGGGCTAGTTTAATGTGGAAAAGTGCTTTTCAACATTGAAAGAAAAAGGACCTGGCATTCGAGCTTGTTAATAATCTGGATTCAATACAACAGATTTAATCTTTCCATTCCTTTTTCATGAATAACTTATTTGGCTAAAATATAGATTTTTCTCATGGTCTTAATTTCTATTTTAATTGAATTGCTGAGAATGAAAATGATTAGAGAATGTTGTGTGGTGAGCAGATTTGTTTGGATAATGTGGTTTTAACACCTCTTGTTCTGCCCAAAATACACAGTCTTCCATAAAAGGATTTGATAGTGCATAGCTCCTATACTACATTCTGTAACAGTAAATGTTCAGTGAGCTTGCATTCAGTGACTAATAGATGGGATGGAAAGAAATATAAACTGAAACAATGGAAACGTAATATAAACAGAATTATTATAAGGAAAATGTTTTTACTGTTTCAGTGAAAATTCAGTAATCTGTTTACACAGGTCATTCAAGGTCATACTGTAGAAATGTTTCCTGCTGATATCAGAATTCATGGAATTTGAAATATTTTATATTTAAAATGGAAAATAAGCTGAACACAATGCTTATGAAAAGTGCTCAATTACTACCACTCAGACTTCAGGATAACACTAAATACTTCAGGATGCTTTATCTAGATTGACCTGCCATTAAACTTGCAGCTTCCTCTGGAGCAACTGCATTTAGAAATGAGAGAATAATTTGATTTTCCATAAAGTCCTTTACTTAAACATAATTATCAAATATGACACCATTTTTTCTAACGGAGACACTTGTCCACTAGTCACAGACAGTTGTCTATATTTTTAATTAGGAAACACATTATCTTAAGTTAATGGGAGTTATGTTGAGGGAAAAAATTATTTGAATCTATTTGAAATTATTTGAATCAAAATTTATTTGGATCAATTCAGATCAGAATTGATCAGATTCAGTGGAAGAGGTTTAAACTTGGCCATCCTGAAGTAGACTTAAAGCCAAGACAGAGCATGACAGGGTCCACTTTAGCAAAAAATATCCTTCCTTTGGTACTGTAGATATTTATCTATACTCTTGTTGAAATATTTATGGGCCCACAGCAATAATGACGCTCAAATATTAACTGTAGGGAACTGTAAGAAGAGAGACGCTGAAAAGAATTTTATATTTTTATTTTCCTTTTTCACATTCTATCTTGCTTGGTTTTGTAATGCAGCATTCTGCTGGGACAATGCATTTCTTGTCCCCCAGTGCTTGGCTATGCCCCATGATTTACCATGAGGCAACATGAGAGGAATGGAGAAACACTCTCTCCCTCAGATGACTGAGCAACTTCTTCCATAACATTCCTATATTCAAGAAGCAAAAAGCTCAAGGTTAGGAAAAAACGTAAGATTTTTTATTTTCCTCCCTCTACCCCCTGTTCAGTGCCCTGACATCACAGCACTGCCATGTAAGAAGTGTTCTGAACCTCCTTGATGTTTTGCAGGAGGGAGCATTCAGATTAATGAGACTTCACTTTGACCAGTTGTTGTTAGTTTGTCAGATCCTCAGTTTTCTAGAGAGCATTTTTGGATATTTTTCATATAAAAGAAGCTATGTGAACTAACCAGCAATGTCTCCTTAGAAACTAGAAGTCAGTGTTCAAGTCAAAGATTACCAAATCTTCCACTTCTGTGAATCAGCTATGGTATTAGTATCTTCCTCCTGTTCCTGAGTTTTAAAATATCTGAATTCTGCTACTTAAAAGAATTTACATCAAGTACTGCATCAAAATTTATATCAAGTAGTGTTATACAGACAGTGATCTCTGACCTATGGGTGCAAAATGGTTCCTTTAGTTTGCCTAGCGCATTTCGAGGAACCATTAAATAATCTCATGCACTGAGTAAAGTATGGGGTCTAATTTTTGTTTGATAGTTGCAAAAGACGCAATCTAGCAAGCTGTGCTTTGGCTATTGGTTTTCCTTTACTGTACTCCATTTTCCTCTTCTGATATTAGAGAATATTTCTGACATTCTAGTCCTAGCTCTCTGCTGCTGTCCTTAAAATGTAGTGGTACCTTCTACATTTTGAATCCAGAAGAAAAAAAAAAAAGAACAAAAAACTCCGTCTACTGCACCATATTCAAACTGATGACACATCTTGAAACAGACGTCATGCACCTGTGTGCATATGTATACTTTATATATATATACACATATATAGATAGATATATATAGATATGCATGATTTTCGAGAACAATACCACCACATTGTGTTCCGTATTCTAAGTATTTTCTTTCTCAATAGTTAGCAGAGTTCTCACATCTGAGATTCTCCAAATAGTACAGAAATAAAAGGCAAATTTGCCTCTGCTGTCTACAAATCTTATTTACAGCTTTCCCTACACAAGCTGCTGTTTATTTTCAGTTGGTGGCACACACTCTAGTGCACCTTGATAAAACTGATCCTGCTTCATCATCTCAAAGTCCCTGGAGATTTCCATGTGCTGTGTGATTAATTACTAGTTTTCTTGGCCTCTTGCTCTTTCCACTTAAAAAAATTACCAAAACCCCCCAAAAACCAATCAGAAAACCCCCATAGAGCTAGGACAACAAGTTGTTACCTGACAAGCAGAGACAATTAAGCCTAATTTGCTTTGAGTTAATGTGCTACATTACCTTATTCCACCACCGCGCCATTTTGAGTCTATGGTAGACCTATGGTTTTGGATCTATGGTTCAGTTACACCAATTAATAGGCTGGGACAAGTGTGAGAACCAGCCTGCTCATTTCCCTCATCTTTCTAGTATCTATTTCCACAGAGAAAAAATTTGAACAGGGTTTGAGACCTGTAGGATAGGAAATCCGAATCCTTTGAAATGGACTTGAAATGTGCTGGCACATACAAAAGTTGTCTGAGTACCAGGTGGATCACACAAGTGATGAGACACAAAGTTTCATCTCGTTAAGACAGCAGAGAAAAAAATACCAGATGTGCAAAAATGACCATAAAAAGCTGCACTGAAAATCACTTTCCATACCTTTGTCTCTAACTACCGAATTTTCATCAGTTAAAAGATATATATGAAACACAAATGTTTACAAGATGAAGACAAATACTGATAACGTCTAGTGAGGTACTAGATCAGCAGTTAAAAAAACGTGTACACAAACTGAATTAGCTGAATAAATTTTTGCATTTAGATAACACGTTTGCTTGTCTAGTAGTGTTTTATTATCTTTAACAATAGGAGCTCAAAGTGTCTGTGGTTTAAAAATGAGAATTTTCAAATATAGGTACAGCAACTCAGGAACACTTTTTATAATCATGTCGTAAGCCAATGCCTAAAATATGTATTAATACAGTTTTGTGACAAATCATCTGTTAGATTTTAGCTGACAGCTTGTCATATGTTAATCATAAATAACTGTAAAATACAGCTATCATAATGTATGAAAAAGAAAAAGGAGAGACAACTATAGAGTAACCTTTCTGATCCTCCTCTCCTACTTCCCACCGCATTCCTGATTTTGCTGTGTACTAACCCAATGTCCACTGTTTCCAGTTGTTAATGGAATATCCTACTGTGTTAAAGAGCTTAGTGGGATGCTACTTATCAGGAATGCAAGCAACAATGCAGGAGGGAACAGATGAAAGGAAAATAAGACTCCACACTATGAATAGAGTACTATTTAATATATGAAATTCACGAGCCTACGACATGAAGGACTTTTACTTGAAGAGCTATGGCAGAAGTCACTCAAGAGTATGGTCACAGGTAAGTATTCAGATGAACAGCAGGAAAGCTGACCTGTTTTGCTTCCTCCTTTGCTACATCTTTTGAGTTTTAAACCTGCACTCACAACCTGCACTTCACATCAGATCTGCACTGCTGGTGCGCAGCCTCCATGAGGAGTCTGAAAACAGCTGTACGAGCAGGAAGAACAGGATTTAAACAGTTAATTTTGAACGACAAGAGAAAGATGCATACTTTTTGAAAACCTCTGAGGGACTACATTATAATTATTTCCAAATAAAAAAATCTTCCTTTCACCTCAAAAAACCCCAGCAAAAAACCAAAAAACCCACAAACATTTCCATTTTCCAAACCTAGTTTAAGTACTATCTTAGAGATCGTTCAGTGTTTTACAGGAAACATTTCAAAGTTAATAAAATGCGTAAATATATGTCCAATTTAGTGCTGTACTAACCTTATAGTAATGTACTGCTGCAAGCTGGGCAAAGATAGAACCCCAGTGTAGAATGCTGTGTTTGAATTTTTTTATGTAGTTTGGGAAAAAAAAAATCTACCTTAATGAGTAGTTTGTAACACATGAATTAAGCTTTTGTTCTGTTATCTTCTCTTAGTAGGGAAGGAATGTTAAAGGAGTATTAACAAACCAGATATATACATTAATGGATGTATATGTACACTACTACCTTAAATACAAAATTTATGCTGCTGATAAAAAATGGTGATATGCAATACAGCAACAGTAACATACAGTGTTTTAATGCTGTTTCATGAATTCAGGTTAATTTCTTATCTTTTTTTTTCTTTAGCATCACTACAAAACACAGAAATCTTATAAATAATATTAATGAGATCTGGTTTTAATGCTTCCATAAAAAGAACTGCATTTATTCCTAATGTGATGCATTTATTCCTAATGTGAACTGTAAGACTGACTGACCTGAAGGGAAGAATTACACAACCTGCTTATGACTCTAAAATAAGGAAAAGCTAAATGTGGTCCCCAAAACTCACATCCATGTTGTGATATCACGTGAAAAATATAAAATACATGGGTTTATTGCTCAATTCTTTAAAGTCATGCAAGGATCACAGCATGAAGAGCACTAAAACAGCTAAGTATACTCATAAGAACTGCTGGGACATACCATTAAAACCTAAAATATCTATTTAGTGTTGCCATTTCAAAGTAAATACAGCCTTGAAGCCATTTCAGTCAAGAGGGCAAAGGTGATGAGTTAAGTCTTGTTTTCTTTAGACACATCTATTGCAATAAAGATCAAGTAGCATTATGCCCAGGTTTTGATTTGTGTTGTACTTTGAAGACATTGTTGCTTGTTGAAAAGCTAGTCTTTTATGGAATAGTTAGTCCTTTTTGACAAGATAAAAAGTAGTAATCTGTGCCACATTTCATATATTTACCTTTTCATACAAAGTAATTATTTTACAAAGTTACTTGGTATTTTGAAAGATACTGTTTGGAAAGGATTAGTGCTCTTTTAAGTGTAAGATTATTTGGGTGACCATTTTTCATGGTGTAATCGGCAGCATCAAAAGACAGCAATATATAGGACTTGTGGAGAACAAAGTTCATCTTCACCCCTGTCAGCCTTCATGCTGGCAGCACTACCTTCTAGGGGACGATAAAACACGGTTATATGACAGAAAACACCCAAATCATTTTCCTCTGCAGAAAAGTAGCAATGATCTGCAATGAACTTCATAGGTTGCAATGAACTTTGCAGGTAACAACACGACTGACTTCAGAATCAGGGCCTACCCAGCTTGATGGGGTTGCAACCAGTCAGTGGGGAACTTGGGACAAGAAGCACCAGTCTGGCCAACAGTGCACCCGGAGCTTCACTCCGCCGGGCAGAGTGAAGCCAACTTTTCCAGCATCGATATTAATGGCTCCCATCACAATGACAGACCAGGACTTAACTGTGTTTATCCCAACACTCTGCCCCCATTTTACTCAGCATGACCTGTGTCACAGGGAGTATGTGTTCCAGGCTTCTGAAGGCGACTACATGCTCACAGAAAGGTTTTCCAAAGCACTTTTCACCTAAATCCTACTGTTTCCACCTACGTCCTACGCGCTGTTCCTTCTCTGCAGAGGATTGGACAGGACACGGTAAGAAAAGCCGGGACGGACCCTGTTTTAGCCCAACGTTACGCCACCGACTGCGCCAAGCAACATGTGGTGTCACGAACCTGACCATTCTTCAGGAAGAAAATCTGAGACTTGCCATACACGAAGACGACTGATAATAAAATACCGCTCTGCAACAGTCTGTCCCTCTGGGACACTCCTCGCGGACCGGCACGCCCGGTACAACCCCCGCC